>JAULBX010005998.1:0-126335 GCA_032358255.1 Heterotrichella gracilis | reverse complement strand
GGCTGTGGCTGTGGCTGTGGCTGTGGCTGTGGCTGTGGCTGTGGCTGTGGCTGTGGCTGTGGCTGTGGCTGTGGCTGCTTGTGGGCTGTAGAGGATGGGCAAGGAGTCTTTTTGCAGCCTGGATGGTGCTTCACCGTATCTGTGGGTCATTTCTGTCCTGAGGCGATCCGCTGTAGTGTGGTGTAAGCTTGTGCAGCAGCAAATCATATGTTGTGCGTGTGCTTCTGTGGGCAAGAAGCAAGCAGCCTGCAGGGTTTATATTTAGGATATACGGACATCAAACAGCAGCTGTACACCCCACACCACCGGCTCACTGCCCGGTTGTCCTGCAGGTGCTGCATACCCCTTCCCTCCCCTTCACGCCATGACACCCCTTCCCCCTTGGTCCATGGCCACAGCAGCAACACCAGGCAGTACTGGTGGTGCTTACCTGGGCCTTCCCCGTGTGGCGCCAGTGTCATACCCCCGGGCTCCCAAGCGCCAGCCCCTGGTCGAGGAGGCAGTGCTGTGCTTCACCTGCATGCAAGCGGGGATACCAGGTGGGGATTGCATGCAAGTGGGGATATTAGTTGGGGATTGGGGTTGATTGCATGATTGTCAGCACTGCAGCCAGGCCAGCGCTCAACCGCAACTTCCAGACTTGGAAATCGCTTCTCCTGACAACAAGGTCCTTAACTTCCAGCACAGCCACCATGTTGGAAAAGGAAAGGAAGATGTGCTCATTTTGTTTATAGCAGCATCCTGAGCTGCAGCAAAAAAATGGATGCACACAGGTGTAATTTACAACCTCATTTGTTTCCGCAGGCTCTGAAACCGGCTTCTGGACATGCGCTGGCGCCTGCATGCGCACCTTCCACACCGCCTGCTGCTCCCCACACCCCTCGCGCCCCGCCCCCACCTGCCCCGCCTGCGCCACAGCCACCCACGGCTGCTCAGCCTGCTCACTCCCACCCCACCCCCACTCTCCCCCCCTTGAGAAGTGCTGCATGCGGGGCTGCTTCAGGCACTACCACCGCGAGTGCTTGGCTAGCAACGGGCTGGCCACGCTGAGCAAGGGCGGGAGGGCGTTCCGATGCCCGGTGCACTACTGCGCGGCGTGCGGGGCGTCTGGAGACGGGATCCCCATGGTGCAGTGTGTGGGGTGCGCCAGGGGGTACCACATCAGGTGAGGCTGTGGGTCCATTTGGATGCTGGGCCAATGTGCGCTTGCATGTTCCAAAGTAATAGGTTAAAACAAAGATGAGAGCCACATTGCACCATGGCGCGTATATACCAACCAGAGGCGACTGAGGCAGCTATTTCTGATCGTCCCTCCTTGTTCGTTTCTGACAGGTGCAAGCCCCCAGGCACCCGCCAGCTCACCCGGAAGTACATCATGTGCCCTCTCCATGGGGCATGAGCGCAACCAGCAGCCGGTGGTTGGGCCAGACCACGGGTGCACTCCTGCCCCAAGATGGCTCCAACCCACCATCGAAGGGGTTCATTGACAACAGCTTCTGCAAGCCTGACAAGTTGAACCCAAGTAGCAGGTCGGATTGCCACCGCATTTGTGCTGCAAAACTTTGCAATCTACGCGGATTATTCTTTTGAAATTCTAGGCATTTTAAGTTTTGCAACCACCTTAATGGACCATGCCGCATGGCCTGACCCAATTGGCTCTTGGCATGGCATGTCATGCCATTGACCAGCCTGTGGCATTCATTATGACATCCATAATCTTTGTGAATAATTCAGGCCCTCCAGGGGTGATCAATGATGCCTGTTTGAAAAATGTACAATGTATTACATATTATAATTATTTTCTATTTAAATGTTTACAGCTCCCAAACGGGATATCTGAGATACATGCAGCCGCATGGCAAGAGGAGCTGCTACTAAGCTAACTTAGCTCAAAGCAAGGGCAAGCATTGCCAAGTCGACCAGACTGGGTGCAGTCTTGACTGCCAGGCTGAGCAAGCGCCAAAAGGGATTAATAATATGTTGCCCCACAGATTCTATCGTATTTGCTTGTTGCACATGTGCGGTGCAAGGAAAACTGTGGCCATATTGCTCCATGCATGATGCCAGCTTCAAGCACGTCAACGTCCAGCCACCAGAAAATGTTTGAGTGGTAGCATACCAATGATGCCGGGATACTGCTGATAAAAGTGAGCCCAGAGAAATCAAAAGCATTTTGGTGGACACATTAGTGGTAATCAATGTTCATACAAAGCAGGGCCAGGGACCTGCTGGAGTTGCCACCCCCCGTCCATCAGGCAGGAGGCGTGTGATACATTCATTTGACATCCTGCGCGCAATGGCCAACCTTCTGCCATTGCAGGTTGACGTAGTCCCATAATATGATAGGCTTAAGGGTTTTGCTGCCCTGAGGTGCGCGGTCATGGAAACCACACCGTAGGGTTCCGCGTGTTCTGCTCCCGCTGCGCCGCCTCCGCCAGTCGCTGCAGGCTGCGGTTGCGCGACACAGGCCGCTGCATGTCCCCCTCTTCGTCGGCCCCGTGCTGCGCCACATCCATGTCCTGGGACGCGATGCGCGCCATCGGCACCAACCCCGCCACGCCCTCCTCCGCGATCCGGCTGTGGCTGCGCAGCAGCGGCTCCGAGCTGCTGGGCTCCACGCCCACCGGCACAAACTCAAAGTAGTCGTTGTCGAGCGCGGCGCGCTGCGCGCGCAGCCGCGTCGGCGAGCTCTCATTGCTCGCCTCGGGCAGCATGTCCAGCAGCGCCGTCACCGACGACAGCCCCATGCCGGCGCGGTCGGGCCCCCGCGCCACCCCTTGCTCCACGTGCTGCAGCCGCGCGTTGACCACATGCTCGCCCGGCTGCTCCTCATCCAAGTCCAGGTCTGCCGACATGACGAAGGGCGACTTGTACACCACGTCCTCCGAGTCGTACACGCCGTTGCCCCACTGGACGATGTCGCCTGGGCGCGGGTTGGGGCCGTTGAGGGTGGCTGGGTCATCGCCGGGGTGGACGGCCTGCGTGGTCGCGGGGATTGGGGATCAGCGCCGGGGTGGATGGAAATTCAGAGATGCTGCGACTCGTGTCATGGATGCTGCGGCGTGTTGCATTAATTGCTTGCAGTCACAGCATGGAGCAGCATCACCTCCCAATGCACGCCAGTTTATGGCCCTCCATGCATGCAGCCACATAGCCATGGGAGAAAATGTACAAATACACGCCCACACTGCACCTCGTCCCCCCAAATGCGGGCCACTCACCCCTATCCCATCCAGCCCGCCGCAGCCACACACCTTGGATGCGCGCGAGGGCAGCGTGGCTAGGTTGATCATGGGCCCGCATTCCTCGGGGCGCGGGTCCCAGTCCGAGAAGGGGGTGTCGCGCTTGTCGTCATGCAGCTTGCCAGAGTCCTCCAGGTCAGAGGGGGGCGCCTTGGAGGCGGTGGTGCGGCGGGTGCCGCGCCGCCGGAACACAAACAGTGCCAGCAGGATGAGGAAGAAGCCGCCCACAGCACCGATGATGCCTGCCAAGAGAGAGGGGGTCAAAAATCAGTATAATTGAAGAAGTGCGAAAAATGGTTGGTTCTTGAGGGTACAGTGGAAGTACATAAAGCGTTGAAATTACAGATAGAGAATACAAAGAATATGTAAAGTGGTGCCGCGCATGTGCCCACCACAGCAGTTCAATCCCCCCACCTGCTGCAATGGCGGTGACGTTGGTCCCGCTGCTAGACGCGGGTACAGGCGTGGCCGCCAATGCCTGAGGCGGCGTGGAGGCGCCGCTGGCCACACCTACAGCCACCCCTGGCGCCGGCGCCGGCACCACCACCCCACTGGATGATGCTGGTGCTGGTGCTGGCATGGCTGCCGCAGGTGCGGGCACAGCCGCCTGAGGAGCAGGTACTGGTGCTGGCTGCTGGGTAGGGGTGGGGGTGGGGGCTGCGATGGGTACAGCAGCCGCTACTGGGGACTTCTTGGGGGGAATGACCACAGGCTTGGGCGAGGGTTTTGGCAAGGGTTTCGGCGAAGGCGCTGTGGCAGGCTTGGGCGCGGCGGCTGGCTTGGTGGGGGGGATCAGTTTCTTGGGCGGGGACTTGACCAAGACCGCTTTAGGAGGGGACGCTGGCTTGGGGACTGGCTTCACCACTGGCGCAGGGATTGGGGCTGCGACTGGCGCTATGGTGGGTTTGCTGGCTGGGGGCACCTTGGAGGGTGCTATGGCTGGTGCTGGTGCTGCTTTGGCGGGCGGTGAGGCGGTGGTGGGTTTGGGCAATGGCTTTGGGACCGGTTTGGGGACGGGCGTGGGGGTGGTGGGCTTGAGAACGGGTCTTGGGGCCAGCTGAGGTGGCGACTTCAGCACCGCAGGAGGTGGCAATGTGGGCGAGAGCAGGAAGCTACCTAGGTCAAACTCTGCGCACAGGGAGGGTTGGGATGGTCAAGTTGAGGGGTGAATATCCTTGTCGTAACGCTGGCTGCTTTTACACAAACGCACTGCTCAGGCTTATAACCAACGTCACAATCCCCGCTTGCTGGGCAAAATACTGCGACACAAGTAGACTGTGGATGCATCACTGGGGCACCACCAACGCCGACAACCCACATTGTGGCCACCACCGCCCCATCAACCCTCCCTGCCTGCTTGCCTAAACCACTCCCTTCGATAGCACCGGCCCACACTGTGCACTGTGCCTTGCACAGCCGTTGCCTCAACACCAATGAGCCTCAATATACTGTTCAATAACCCAAGCAACAGTAACAGGAGTGGTAACCCAGCAACTCCTGTGCAGCCATGTCCCCTGCTGCAACATATGAGGACACATCCTCTCAAACCCCACATCACCCTCAGCTACCACGGAGCCTGCCCATGGTACCCCTTCAACCGCTTTTCACCCCATGCCAATGCGGCGCCGCACATGCCCAGCCTGCCCTTGGCATCAACTGCTTGGCGCTGCGTGTGCAACCCTGCCTGCTACCCCTGGGCCCAACCGGTTGTCCGTGATCTAAAATGTGTACCACGTACAAGTGAGGTACATAGCATAAGGGGGGGTTGGTGCTCTAGTGCCAGCCAGGCGCGCCCCCTCCGCCTTTGTGCACTCCCAACCTTTCCTTCTAACGTGCTTAAGACTTTCTTTTTGACACCCACCTGTTCCTTGTCCCCCTTGCTCCAGCCACCAGCTGAGTGGCGGGGTGTCGGCGCCAGGCGGCTGCTTGAGCTCTGCCGGCAGCATACCAGGGGGGAGGGCGTAGGTGGAGCCAGGAGGGGGGGGGCTGTTGGGCGGCGGCGGCGGCGGGATGGGTGGGGGCGGCGAATCGAAGAACGGGGGCGGGGGTGGGGGTGGGGGCACATTGGGTGGCGGTGGTGGGCCAGGGGGCGGTTGCACTACAAGGGGGGAGGGTCGGGGGGTCAGTAGGCTGTGTAAAACAGCCAAGGTGCTCCATCGGTGGCGATGTGGCTTCTTGCATAGGACTGCGTGCACTTGACTGTCTCCTTCTCTTCGCACTACAGTAGTGAATTAGCATTACGGTCCATTGCTTGGATGGACTGAAAGCCCCATCTTTCAATGAAACCCATTGGGTAGTGCAGCCTGCACTATCCTGCTTGCATTAAGCGCCCTACAAGCTGTAAATGTGCTATCACCCAACAAGGGTAGTAATGCAGGACCACTTGCGGGGCTCCAACCTTGTTGGCACGATGTGGGCGCACTTTGTGCAACGGGTGCGTTGGCACCAATCGCTCCCCAGCTACCCAAACCCAGGTGCTACAAACCAGCGCAAAAGAATGCATGCCAAAGTCTCTGCCCATATGCCTGCCCCTAATCTGGCTGCACCGTGTGGCAACTGCATACGCAGCAACGCTCTTCACAAAACCCTTTGCAGGGTACTCCACCGAGCACTGAATGTGCATCAGTACCTGGAGGTGGCGGCGGTGGTGGGGCCACTGGAGGCGGAGGGGGAGGTGGCGGGGGTGGTGGCGACAATGAGCCTCCAGCATCAGAGGCTGGCACTGGAGACTGCACCGGGGTTGGCACTGGGGTTGGCACTGGGGTCGGCACTGGGATTGGCACTGGGGTGGGCACCGGGGTCTGCCCCGAGATTTGATCAGGGCTCTGGTTGAGTATGGGCCTATTGACCGTGGGTGAGCTGCCATCTCCTAGTGATTGGGCGCCCACTCCAGCCGCTGCGCTGCTGCACCTGTGGCACCAGGGGGTGAATGTGAGTTAGGAAAGGGGAGGCAGGGCAGCGGAGGGCATCGGGGGCTGGCTTGCTACTTGTGCTGTCAGGCATAGGTGCCACAGAACCGGGCAGTTCATGCAGGCATTAAAAGGCACATACCAGTGGGTAGCCTGTGCATGGGAATCAGGTGTGGGCGAGCTGGGGCCAAGAGTGTCACCTGTGAACCTGAAATACTTCTTCTAGCTATACCCCGCAATACCTATGTGGCCCCACGCAGAGCCAAAAGACTTCAATGAGTGGGCAAAAGCGACTATTGGTAAGCCTGCTATGGCCTGTACTGGACAAGATGCAACAACCAGCACCCAAAACCACGAGAAAACAGACCAGGGCACCCTACTTGTGCACACTACCCTTGTACTGCCTGTGAAAAAACTCCCAGCAACAAGAGTCTAGGTGGCTGGCACTGGGCTCTTGACTCATGATAGGCCACCCGCCCTGGTTGCACCCAGCAACAGCTGAGGAAACCCAAGATCGTCCCCCGCGCCGAGCGAAACCTCAAGGATTGCAGCTCTCTGTGGTTTGCAACTGCAATGTGTGCACTACTTGTGACTAGTTTCCTCCTTGGGCAGCTGTAGAGAAACCGTGTCTTCCCCGCTGGATACTGGCATGGCTCGACTGCATTTTGTCACCACAGCAACCCAGAACGTCCGGCAGTCCTCGTATCCAATACCAAAGGCCCAAACCGACAGTTTCCCCACGGTCTGGCTCACTCACCATAGGCAGATCAGCACCAGGGCCGCTGCAGCTCGGCTGTGCATGGCTGCTCGGGGACTATCTCGGCAAGATCGTCAGAGACGAGGCATGGCTCCAACCGTCCCTCCTACCCAATAGGGTTGTCGGTTTTGAGCTGACTCAGCGCCAGACGCGCCCTATGCCTCCAAGTAGTTGCCAACGACGGGCTGTGTGGTCGGGGCCCTGGTTACAGTTGGGCAGGTACCCGTCCAATATTACTGTCGGCTCGCAGCCAAAACGGCTGGAAGCAACCAAGAGGTAAGATCTATTGCGTAAGCAGGCGTGGTGAGCCTTCTAGGCACCCATACGGGACGCCCACTTCCAGCTGTCAACCCCCTTACTTGCAGAGGTGGGTCTGTTGGGGTATAGCGCGTATTCGCCGAGTTTACAGGAGGCAGTTGCAACTGTCAACAGGGTTGCTTGCTGAACAAAGGGCTGCGTTGGGAAGGGTATTGCTGCCCTTTGCTCCGGTGTTCAGTCCCTACCATGTCCTTGACATGGACACAAAAAGAAAGCGAGGGTTGCCGAAAAATAACTGAATAACGTACCGGAATTTCCTGTGTCACGGGGATGAACAGCCTATATATATCTCCCTTGGCCCTCAGGTCCGACACGAGAGCTTTGTCTAGCCGTCTGCTCGACTGTTGTTCCGCTTGATTGCACGATTACGAGTTGTTCAACCAGGTGATTGTTCTGCATTGCGCAATCTATCCGACCCGTGGTTCTGCAGGTGGCTGTGTGCATGCATATGCATGCATGCATGGAGTTGCACCCAAGGGTTACGACACCGTGATAACCCGTGCCAGGCTGTGCACTCTTTTGCAGCTGCCACTGGCCCAATCTGGACCCCTGCCTATGCGCTGCACTCTCAGGGAACCGAGCCCCGCGCGGCCCCGCTCTTCAGCTAGCTAACGACAGGCACCGGGAACCAGACATGGCTTCAAGCGCCAGGATAGGAGTGCGCACTTGGGCCATCTGGATTGCTGTGCTAATCATTCCGCACAGAGCGTGGTGCTGGAGCGTTACCGACGACAACGAGGAGGGGTGTAAGTTGTCACGCACGCGCTTGCGCACCCAACCGTTTACCCAGACGGGTCAGCTAAGTAGTGTACAACTGACCCAGATGCAACACATCCCAGAACATGCACTTGTGTTTGCACGTCTTTGCGCGCCTAGCTCTGTGTCCAACTTAGTTCAGCGTTGCACTCCTGTGGGTCTAGCAGGCTGCCAGCAGGTAGCATAGGCTGAAAACTGATACCCTAGAAGGGTCACAACTGACAGTAGCATTGCGTCATCAGACACGCCTACCCTATTTGCCCTGCCCACAATATGCCAAGGCAAACTCTACCAGCCACTTTCAACACATGTATATTTGCGTACGTGGGGACCAAGCAAACATAGCAGTCCCACCCATCAGTGCTGTTGATGTGCCTAGTCACGTTTTTTGGGTATTGCAGATGTGGAGGCCTCTGCCCAGTTCAAAGGAACGCCCTGCACTGGAGGCTACTGCTTCTTGTCCTTTGCCAATACAACCATCGACTACCCCACGTGCAGCTCCACGTGCGTCATCAAGGGTGGATGCGGCAAGACAGCGCCAGCCTGCAAGCTGACTGCCTCGTTGAACAAGGTGCGCCTCGCGTAAATGGTTAGGATTCAGGATCTAGAGATCCTACAGATGCTGAACAAAGTGCGCTTTCTTGTAATTAAGTAGTGGCCAGGCACAAGTATCCTTACTGGGCCCTTACACCCTACTCTACCCACATATTTCCAAGCTGTATCTGTGGGACGGCAAAATTAGGTGCAGGGGGGCTCCAAAGCCACGGCTTTGCAGACCCGCCTATCTGTATCTTTGTGTTGCCAGTTTTTAGGGTTTTATTAAGTGTTCATTGAGGCTGTTCATATCACACAAGTTTGTCTCGTGATCCTTTTGCAGAGCACTTGTAAGCAAGGCTTCACTCCCTTTTCTATGTTATGTCTGTAGGTATCTGCCTTGTGTGCATCTATAACCAAGTGTACCCACTTCACCTTTGATCCCAAGTCACGCACTGGGAGGTTGTACAACGCCAAGGAGTTTGTCAACATCATAAACTTTGGAGCTCTGGTAACCAAGAAAATAATTGGCTCAAAGCCCGTCACACGCATCGTGGCCAAGAAAGGTGCGCAAAGCATGCACTGCATCATTGCACCTCTCTGAGCACCTGTTCCGCACTAGGGTTTTAAGGTTAAGGTTTAGGGCTAAATATACTCTGCATTTGCTACATCACCTGCTGCATCACCCTTGCGCGCCGGTTGTTGATTAGGATCTAATGTTTAGGATTTGGGGAGTATACTCTCTGCACTTGTTGCACTGTGTGGCGCCTAGAGCTTGTTTTGCCGCATTGTGGGTGCTCACCTTTGCAAGCATCCCATGCGATTTCGTCTAGGATTCTCATATTCGAGTAATAGCGAGATCTTCACGTAGGTGTGACGCTGTACGCCAAGTACAAGAACCCATTGACATGCCGCAAGAACCAAGTGGTGCGCACCTATCCCCAACCTTTAACCCCTGACCTAGTGTCGTGCTGCGTGAACCAACGTGCATACTTCTTTCAATACCAAAAATCTTGCAACCCTGAGTTACATCTTAGAGTTACATCTTGGTTGAGTTACATCTTGGTTGAGTTACATCTTAGAGTTACATCTTGGTTCACGCAGGGATTAGGGGTTGGTGTTCAAGGTCTCCTCCTTGGACGCTAACGTATTCTAATCTAAGCTATTTTGAACTAATCAAGTGATAAGCCTGCGACCATCTCTGCCAGCATTATACGTGCCATGGAAGGAAGTATCCCCTTTGGGCATTCCCTCGCAGGCAATGGAAACTTAAACAATCATCATATACATGTTACCATCGACCCTGTTTTATGTATAGCTGCGCCTGGAAATGCGTGTGCGTCACACCAGATACATGCGTATGATTATGTGATCATAAGATAGCCTTGTCTGGTGACTGCAGCTGCAATGATTTGTGTATCATGTATATTCAAAGAGAGAATGGAAAAAATGTAGATGGTTTTAAAATGCTAGTGTTTCCATGTTTTCCTTTGGTTTTCTTTGCGCAGGAGCGCTGGTCTTGCTATCGCCCTATTAAGGCCCTGCCCGAAGATGGTGTCATCTACGTGGGAGAGGGTGGGGCTTCAATCCCTTTTGACCGCAAGTACATCGTCAAGTATGGCTTGGGGCTGGAGCAGTGCACCCCCTTTTGCTGGGCTTGCCCCCAGGGATGCAAGAAATGTGACGCGTGCGTGACACCTTGAACACCAACCCCTAATCCCTGATGCTACGCCAGCCCCCAGGGATGCAAAAATGTGACACATGCACAATACCTTGAACCCCAAACCTTATCCCCGATGCTAGGCCTGCCCGTCGGGATGCACTGCTAGCAACATTGACCTGGTCCACGGGCAATTCCACCTGACACTCTGCCCGCGCAGATCTCTAAATTCCACCCCGTGATCGGCGAAATGCAGCACACCCTAGCTGGTTGATCCTAGTTACCCTACTAGCGTAACCCTAGTGACCCTTTAAAGGAGTGCCCATCAGGATGACCTTGCCCTTGAACATTTGGCCACTGCACCTGCAGGTCTATGTTAGTGAGTATAGGCGCTCCAGCTTTGTAGCCAGGATAGCATGCATGGGTATGCCTCACCTCATTCTAAGAGCCACGGCTTGTCTGGCACTGTTTCCAGTGTGGCAGGCGGTGACCAGCCAGCTGTGCTGCTCACTGCACTTCAGTGCTGCCTATTTCATCTGACACAGGTTCATGGGGGAAAAGGCAATCAGTTGCCCCCATCGTAATTTGAACCTCTGGCCTCTGAGACAAACCGTTTAAACCAAAGCTGGGTTGACCAGGCAGTATGTATGATGCAACACAAACCCTAAAGTGTAGTATCAATAACCCTATGAGCAGCTGCGCTGAAGCCCTTGTGGTGGCAAACCTTCCCGCGCTCCATATCTACCCTAAACCCCAACCGTGCACCTCCTTCAACATCCCTGTTGTGGGTAAAAGCAGTTCCTTTTCTACAGTTTAAGGGGCTTGCCAATTCCCTCTGTGACTTCACATTGTTCAGCTGAACCGTTCCACCTCATTTGCATTTGCAGGCTGAACAGGTGCCACAGCTGCAAGGATGGGCTGAATGGAATACCCTCCTCTTGGGGACTACCGTCGTTGTATGTCGAAATAGGCAACTGTGGGTAAGCGGCATGCATGCACAACAGGCACACCAACGCGCATTCTCTTTCAAAAAACCATGGGACCGGGTGGATTTGCAATGCAATGGGTCTAAGCATGTGTTTTGCTTCAGTCTCCACAATGGTTGTGTGTAGCCCTTTACGTGGGTCGCCTGGTTGTCAGGGTTTGTCAGGATACATCATGGTGGTACTTGGCCTCCAAGGTCCATCTCGGTGCCAACCAGGACTGGCCAGCTTGTCTCCATTGTCTATGTGTTGGGTTTCAAGGTCTCCCATGGCTTAGGGTTTAGGGTTTTTAAGGTCTCCCATGGTCTACGTTTGGTCGGTTGCCATCCACAGCAGGTCATTTGTGGTACGATATATGCGGCATTGGGGGTTGCGCAATGGCGCCCCCGGTGATGCATGATCAGCCACTCATATCCACCACAAATTACTAGGCCAAGCGTATGTGCAGTGTGCTTTGCTGATTCGGTAGTTTAATCTCAGACTGGTCCACTGAACGTCCCAACTGAACCAAAAACGGCCCTTGTCACCCATGACACCCGTGGCATTGGTGGTGAATATTGCGTATGCCATGGGGTGTACTAATAAGCTATTGCTAATAGTATATTAGTATACCTCTCTTTTTTTGTAAGAGGTTTTTATACTAACTAAAACATGAGATTTGCTGTTTATTGTAAGGATGATTATCGTCATCCAAATCAGTAGCAATTTCTGCCTCTGCCTGCAGCTCGTGCGAGGATTTTCCCGGCTGCTGCTCAGGATGCGATAGCTGTCCTGGGCAGGGCACCGAAGCCTCGTACGTCGGAGATATGTTTGATCTGGTAAGGCTGCTGCCATGCAATGTGCAACTCTTACTGCTTGTTCAGGGACAGTGAGCGTATGTATTATATTGTGGGTCTGTTTGTTTTGTGGGGTATGGGTGGTGTGGTATCAGTACCCCCGGGGGACTCAAATGACCCCAGTCCTTGACCCTAATATGTACCCTGTGCCGCAGGCCCCAGTTGCGCTGGACTGTTTAAAAACTCGCTACGGACTCTTTCCTCCGGAGGGACTCTGCTCTCCCTTGTATCGATGCTACCTTCTGGTGAGTGGTGACTTTGGAGTCTGCCCATGTGCACAAGAGCATTTGAGGTTGGAGGTAACAGTAGCATGGATATAAGTGTCCATTTCCTGTCATCTTCCTCAAGTCTATAAAGTGAATTTGGCGTACAGGAATCTATATGGTACTCATGCATGCCTGGTACTTGTATGGCCGCGGATTCTCATCTGAATCATACAGTCATAAGAATCTAGTGGCACATGATTGTCGTACAGACGTATCAAATACAGGTCGGTTGTGCATGTTTATGCCATGTGTGGAGCACTAGGGCCTGGCATGTTGCATCACATGGCCTGTTTTAGTGTATGCAGGTGCATTGTCACTTCCACGTATGCCACGGCCTAAATGTGTTTGTGTTTTGTGGTAAATCCACCCAGCCATGTGTACAGAAACATGTTCACATCAAACCCCTTGCCCACCACCGTCATCCCCTCTTGAATCGTGCAATCACCACCCCTTCCGCAGCGGCCATATGGACAGGGTGGGAGTATTGAAGTGGAGGCCCCATCGCTGACTGTCTACCCCGCTGGGGTTGCCAAAAACTCCGCCTCCTGCAAAGCTTTCAAAGCAGCCCCCCTGGCCCTCCCCGGCCAGCCGCCCTTCGCCAACCGCATCTATGCTGGGTATGGCTTGAAAGGCGTACGCCGCTGCGTGTGCCGCGACCTGCCGGGCAGTGAAGACAACAAGGTGCGTTGCGACAGTCATTGCAAACATATGCAGGGAGGACTTGCCAGCCTCAGGAGCCTCGCTGCCAATTGTGTTGCCAACGCATATGCACGCCGCCATGCATTGTTGTCGTGCGTTGTTTCCCCAACCCTAACTTGACACACTTTACTAAACGTGCTGTGCCTCTCTCATTGCAGCTGGTGATGGAGCTCAGAGACTTTTTCGGGACAAACATGACGCTCAAGACATTTTCACTGGCCAAATGCAAAGGCCAGGTCGCTGACCTGACTGCCGATGCAGTTCGGGTGCTCACTTTAAGTGGGACCCTGGCTGCGTGCCAATCCTCTTGGCCAAAGATCTCCAGCGTCAATTTATGCGTCACTGAGCCAAGTGCATAGCAAGCGAGCTATGGAAAAAACAGTTTTGCACAGTACAACCCCTTTGCTTAGAATTGCCAGTGGAACGTCATGCTTCAACAAAATTGGCTGCGTTTAAAACATGTCACATATTTTTTAACCCTTATTATTCATAATGGTGTGATTCTGGTGATTTGCCAAACTTCGTTCCGTATTGCTTGCCAGGAATGGGCCAAACTGGAGAGGGTATGACTGATCATTTTTTTTATCTTTATTAATAATTGCAAGTAATTATCTGAGTATTTATTTATTAATTGAGTTTCTGTAATTTATCCTAATCCCCCTTGGCCAGGCTGGCACTCGGATAGAGCAAGCTTGTCAGAGCCGTCTGCTCGACTGTTGTCACACTTGAGTGCACGATTATGACTGGTTGCTCTGTTATGTGCAGCTTGTACCGACCTATCTGATGTACGTGGTTCCGCCCTAGACGCTACAGCACGCCCCTGACACCTCCTTGGTTGTATCTTCTTGTACCTGTCCCTGCAGGACAGCTTGCAGCAGCTCATCGGACCAGCTTGCTCGGCAACAGGCGACCAAGTGGTAGAACGTGCTGTGCGCCTGGCTGACTTTCTCGCCTTGTTGTGTGTCAAAGCTGAGATTTCATCGGGGGGCTAAGTGCACTTGGGTAAGCTAATTAGACCAAACTAGGACCCAGCCCCCATGCCTGCGCTAGCAACTTTCTAAGCCTGCTGAGGTTCGTAGCCGAAGTACATATGAGCTGCCCTACCTTAGTTGTTTCCTGATAGCTTGTGCATGCACTCACCCAACCTCACTTGGGCCCCGGTAATCAAGAGTGCACAGCGATACGTCAGTTGCGTAGTTTGCTGCCTGTGTTGCGACCCACAGTTGCATCGGGGAAGGCTGGTTCGTGCCTGTCTTCCCGAGTCGCGTATACCCTACCGGAGAGTGTTTTCAATAGCCTGCGGTTCGCCTCCTGTGCACTTGCATGCACATGTGGGATGGCCACGCCATCGATGCTTTCTCACACGTGCGTTGCGTGCTACAAACCTCGTTCTTGCACGTGCACAGCCACTTGTATTCTCGGGTAGTCCTTTTCCGCGATGCACTGCGCAACCATGTCAAAAATGCCCGACAATCTCTGGAGCAGTCGCCAAAGTTTGCCGCCAACACTCCATGGTGGGCTTCATCGAGGCATCGTTGTTTTTGAAAACCCAGTACTTGATGGTACTTGCGCAAGTTTAGTCATAGTCCATGTCTAGGCTGCCTCGTGGTCCTCTTCTTGTGATCCACGTGAGCCATTTGGTATGCATGCAGGCCTGTGATTCGCTCAGATGTCTGATTAGCCACAGCATGCTTGCTTGTGAGGCCAGGGAGCAGTGGGCTGTTGTACTGGGCACCGTCGCCATAGCCGCAGCATCGGTAGAGCATCTGACTGTCGAGACCCCGGCAGGATCCTGAACTAGGTGAGTGCAGTGGCTATATCAACGAGCACAGTCCTGGGTTGGTCAGGAAGAGGCGTTGTAGAGCTTTGGCGGGCGCATGGGCACCTTGGGAGTGCAGGGCTTGATCATTGCATGGTAATACTTGCTCAAAATAGCTGCGGCTCCAACTGCATGTTAACCCGCTGCGTGGATCATGCACCTATTGGACCAAATCTGAAACTGCGCACGCTTCACTTGGTGGCCCATAACTTGACCCCAATAACCCACTCTACCACAATACTTCACTTTACCACAAACTCCTGCAGGCACTTACCATACCATACGCCACCTCCTGGGCCACAACCACAGCCACAGCCACAGCCACAGCCACAGCCACAGCCACAGCCACAGCCACAGCCACAGCCACAGCCACCAGCCACCACACCATGAGCTCCCCGTGGTCCTCCGGTGTCCTCCCAGACCCCATCACCCCCACCCATGAGGACTCTCAAGCCACAGCTGGACCCTTCCAGGAGCAGGCGGAGCCCACCCCACAGGACAACTCCCTCCCCACTGCCCCCGCCACCGCACAGAACAGCGCCCTCCTCACTGCCCCCAACACTACAGAGGAGGAGGATGTGGTACCTAAGGAGCTCCCCCGCCTACCCACCTACCCACTCCCGGGGCGTGACCGCACCACCTCCCAGGAGGAGGCGCTCGCTGCGCGTCCCCACAGCAGCAGCGGCCAGCCCCACACCAGCACCGGTCACAACAGCGGCATGACCCGGCTGGGCAGCAAGGCCTTCACGGGCCTGGCGAGGCTGCTGTCCAAAAAAGGCTCTGGGGACCACATCGTGATGCCTGTCCCCGACTGGCTCAACACCATCTCTGTCAGTCGTGTGTTCAGGGAGGATGGGGTCATCCCTGTGGAGAACCTCAAGGTGAGGTTGTTTTATTACCATCGGGATCCCATCCACTGAGATTAAACCAAACTTTGCGTGTGGCCAGTAGCGTGCTACCAGAAGCCAGCCCCATGCGCACAGCTGCCAGCATGGTTCCTGACAGTGCTTCCTTTCGCACCAGGTGGTCAAGTTCCTTGGCCAAGGGGAGTTTGGCACCGTTGAGCAGTGCAAATGGACGCGGGACGACGGTACCACCATGACTGTAGCCATGAAGACCCTCAAGAGCCATGTCATGGAGCGGGAAAGGGATCTCAAATCATACTTGACAGAGGCGGCGGTGCTGCAGCGTGCAAAGCACGAGTGAGTGCAGTCCTGGACCCTGGACCCTTTTGAAACCCCAGGGAATCCTTGCGAAAATGTGCATTGTGTGGGACATGGGTGCCGCCATGATGTATGCTCAGTTGTTCCATGCATGCAGCAGGGGTGCAGCGTTCAAGTGCCGGATTCGCATGCTGCACCGTCTGCACTGTGGCATCATGGTAGGCTATTCAAAACTCCCATAGCATGTGCCACATTCAATGACCCAGACAACGCCCCTTACCTGCGCTTCCTCGCAATGCCATCACCTTCCGCCTCCCATTCCCACCTCCATTCCCACCCTTCACCCCCAGCCCATCCCCTGCACTTCACCTTCCACTCCCCACTCCTGCAGCGCCATTGTGCGGGTCTACGGCGTGGCCTTTGGGGACAACTCTTCCGAGGAAACTGCGCGCAAATCGCTCAAGCTGGTACAGGAGTACTGCGAGGGTGGGCCCATGTCGCGGGCGCTGCTGAAGCAAATGATGGAGGCGCACCGCCCCCAGTACGACTACACAGATGCCCTGCGGTGGAGCACGCAGATTGCGCGCGGCCTGCGCTATCTGCACTGCTCGCATCCAATGGTGCGGCGCATGTGCGACCTGATCCCTGAAACATGAATAGTCTGCTTGAATGTTGGGCTACCTGCACTGCTGGCAGACAACGCCACGTTCCTCATGGGATATGGTTGCGGCAGAGGTTTTCCCTGTCACCTGGTCATTTCACCTCGTAGTCTGTTGCTCTGAGTGAAGCCGAAGGGGTATTCGGCGTCATTGCAGAACTTTCTGGCCGCCATATGCTTATGGAGTTCCTTGCGCAGTTTTGAACCCTCATGTTGCTCCTTTGCAGGTTGTTCACCGCGACCTCAAGCTGGACAACATCCTGCTGACAGGTGTGCACACGCGTGTGTAGGGTTTAGGGTTCAGGTACCTCATGCGGGGCATTGCTAGCATATTACTGCTGCATGCACAAGTGCCTTTGGCTGCAGCTTCGTCCCACATTCAGTGCTGTGCACCGCCCTTCACCTACCTGTAACAACCTCCCCCTGCTCTTCTCCACCTCAGGCACCCGCTTGACCTCCGCCAACGCCAAGATCACTGACTTTGGCCTGTCAGCGCTGGTTTTCATGGGAAAGCAAGATGGGCTGGAGGAAATCATGTAAGGGTTTTAGGGTTTAGGGTTTACATTCGTATACGCTGTCAGCGCTGGTGTTCATGGGCAATAAGGAAGTGAGTGGGGGGGTGGGGGGGGGGGGTGAGGATGATTGCACAGTTATATGCATGGAGACAGCCCATGCTCCTTTCATGGTGCCCTGTTCATAGTGCAGATGGAGTCACAAGCAATGCATGGGTATGAGCCCTTGCCGCGCATGGAGCCAGTGCCAGTGCCTGGGCATACAGCGCCTGCAATGCATGGGGGTAGGAATGCATGCGGTCCCTGCAGAGATGAGCAGACTACTTGGTACCAGGGATGTCATCTGCGGCACCGGGCATTTATCCAATCCTGGCTTATGACAGGGCTGAACCATATCTAAGGATTGCAGTCTTGAATCCCCGCATCCGCATGCAGACCTCATGTGCATCTGCACCCATGCGCCCTGTTTGTTGCAAATCAACCTGCAGGGAGAGCCTGTGCACAGCCATGGCATGCTCCTGTTTGGTCCAAACCTCCCCTCCCGCTAATAAATCCCCTCCTGTTCACCGTCCTGCAGCAGCGACGGGATCACTCGGAAGGCCACCACCTCTGTCCCCATGCGCTCGGCCACACTTAACATCATGTCATCAGAGTTCCGCAAGCAAACCACCGACATCAAGGCTGAGATGGCAAAGGTGAGCCAGGGTTGGCTGCGGGCTGCATTCCTAGTACCATATGTCCTACACATAGCCGAATGTATACCCCCAGCTTAATCTTACAACGGGGCTAGCACAGAGGTGCATTGAGATATGAGGGCCATTTACACAGGAAGTTATTGGCATCAGTCTAGTGAGCTGTCATCCAGCTGAATGGCGTGTATATCACTGCTTTTGGATGCATTCTATCATGCATGTCACCATGGATTGTGTTGCGCAGGTGAAGGAGGATACAAAAATGTCCATGAAATCCAGCTACAAGATGACTGGTGAGACAGGCAGCCTGATGTACATGGCACCGGAGGTACTCAAGCACATGCCCTACAACGAAACGGTGAGTAATTGTTGGTGGTGTTGGTTGTACGTGGTCAAGTTCTGATGGGTGAAGGAGGATGTGGTGGTGCTGGTGGTAGTGGTTGCGTGCGTGGCCATGGTGATGAATGTGGTGGTGGGGAGTGGCAAACGTGGACGTGCCTTGCATCACTGGGCGCGCGGCAGAGAGACTCTTCAATTAGCCATGAAAGCAGCAGACTCTTGTGCCGCTGGTACCATTACGTACTACTCGGCATAGCCTACCCCTCAATAGTTCACCCTCCTCCCGTGATCCCAATACTTGCACAGCACTGGCATCTCACCCTTCTGCCCTCCCCTCCAGGTTGACATCTTTGCGCTTGGCATCATCATGTATGAGCTGTTTTCCAAGGAGATGATCATCAATAGGGTGGCCATACAGGGGCAATCGTGGGAGGTGCAGCAGTACGCAGCGCAGGTGGGGTGGAAAGGAGCTGGGTGTGCATGTGGGGCGATAGCAGCTGCATGTGCACGGAACAGGCCACACAACATTGACATCGCAAGCGCCTCGCATCGGTAGTAACATGCACTTCAGCAATATGCAACCAAGTAATAGCCAGCATTGCACGTGGCGTTCTGGTCTGTTATCGTTGTTGTCAGTGGTTGGCCTTCCACCAACTATGGTCCTGCTGGATCAGGTCAGCTCGTGTGGCCCTGGGCGTGCCGTCACTATGCTATTGCTGTTGACCCTTGCTAAGTGCATGCTGCCCCCTGCCAGGTGGCATACCAAGGCAAGCGCCAGCCCTTCCCCGAAAACTGGCCCGAGTCCCTGCGCACCCTCATTGGGCGGTGCTGGGCGGATGACGTGGCAAAGAGGCCCTCTGCGGGCGAGGTTGTTGGGATGCTGAGTGACATGGCGGAATCAGGGGAGCTCAAGGTGCTTGGGCATGAGGTGAAGGGGAGGGATGGAGGGGGCGGTGGGGGCGGAGGGGGGTGCTGCGTGGTGCAATGACAGAAACCCTTTGCAGCGCTACTGCAGGATGATTTATCACTATGGATTTATCAAAGTCTTTTAGGTTAGTGGCTTTTATAATTATTTGAGGCCGCAAATGTTGGCCGGTGCTGCATGATTCCTGTGTTGCATATACAGGTTATCGGGGTATGGTATGTCCTTTTCTATTGCTTTTCCGCCATGTTGCTGGTGGCACATGGTACTGCGCTGTGTTGGCAGGAATCTGTGAGGGTTTTCTTTGCGGCCACTTGGGTGTGGCTCTGATTGTCAAGTTGTTCTTTTATTGTTTTGCTCTCTCTCTCCACGTGACTTGAAGATCATTGGATCCAAGGTGAAGCCAAAGTCGTTGAACAATATTTGGGTGGCACTTATATTATTATCTACACTCATGCGTTGCAAGAGTTGCGGAGCAGTCTGATGAAACGGTTTTACTTGTGGTTCCCCGTGGGTTTTTGCGCAATTTCTGCCAGAAAAGTGGCACGCTGGTGGCATCATGCAATGAGGTATTGTTGTCTTCATATCGAAGCCGTTAATTCCCACTGCGGCGACGACTAATAGTGATTACGTAATCACTATTTTACAATAATTTTTGTTGGCAAACCTACGCAATTGCGTGGTGTGAAGGTGGTGGTCATGGATTAACAAAACAAAGAATCAACAAAACGACTCAATAGCCTGATGGTACCGGCGATTGTCGTAGGTCAACACATAGACCCGTACTACAGTTGTTGGGAGGCCGGCCACAGTGTCATTCATCAAACATTTGGTACTACCCAAATCAAGGGCGATAAGATGTAAGAGGCCCCAGGGCCTGTCCAGGTTTCTTTATATTACCAAAAAGCTGCTATTATCAATTAATTTAAGTTATTTCCTGGCAATGGCCCAGGCCGCGGGGCCCGCGGCCGCGATGCGCGCGACAGCCAGATGTGCGCAGCCCGCGTGCCGCACCTTGAACAAGTAACAGGTCCAAAACGGATGTGCCCAGCCGTCACTGACGACTTTACCGCCCATACCACCGGCCTCCACTCCACCATCCCCACCAATCCCTCCCCTACACCCCCATCACCAACGCCACCATCACCCAAGCCGCCATCCCCCAGCGCCACCAACTCCGCCATACCCCACAACTCCTTCGCCCACGCCAAACCATCCCTCACACCTCCATTGAACACCAGGCTCCACAACCTCTGCCCCGGGCCTACCCAGCAACGCCTGGGCCACCCCGCATCTTGAACAGTAAGACTCTAAAGACTCCCATCAGGAAGTGACGACTTTACGCCAACAACTTCCTTCCAGTCCTGCTCACACGGATTCACATATAACAACATCTGTCTAGTCCGCCTGTGTTTCTTATGCAGCTGAAGACACGCGCACACTCACATAGTACTGCGCAGTCCCATATGCAATGCAATGCCATTGTATACATGGTGCAACAGCATGCTTTGTCATTGGGCCGCCAATGTTAGTATTGGTGCCGTATGGGCTCACTTGCAGGCTTTTTCTGCTACTCGCAGCTGCGTAGACGTGGTAGCACCCACAACTGTGCTGCCAGCGCCACCTGCAGGCTACATCCTTGTGCCCTTGCAAACACCACCAGATTAGGGGGTGGGCCCTGTTCCCAACCGCCCATGTGTCTCTGCACGGTGTGTGCTGCGGATCAACCACACCAGCAAGTGAGTCCATGGCCACCTCCAGCGCGGAGTGCCTGTGCCTGTGCAGATCATGAGCAGATGATGTGCCTCGCACCAGACACTACTCAATGCACCCCTTGCACCTGGTTGCCACATACATCTCAAACTACACGTGGTGACCACGCCACAGTTGTTTAAGGCTTCCTAATTTTACCATGGCCATGTGACACTGCACACCGCTTTACACCCTATACACCCTCCCTTCCCACCAGGTTGGCATACCGCCCTCTCACACCACTTGCACACCACCACATCCCTGCCCACAGCTGCCTCCACCACCCACAGCCACCACCAACATGACGTCAGAATCCCCGCTTGCAAGAGCGGTACCAGCACCCCGCTCATCGGCCTCCACCACAGCCAGCGACCACGCTGTGCAGACCATGGTGGACCATTACAAAGCCTCTTTGGCTGGCGATCTTGATCTGCCTAGCCTGTTAGCCTGGACCTCACATGATGCTGATGAGGCATCACCTGCAGAAACAAACCCTGCAGGAGTGCCTCAAAACCCTGCAGTGGCACCTCTAAACCCTGCAGTGCCGCGCCGCACCAGTTCAGGCATCACCCGGCTGGGCAGCGCGGCCTTCACTGGCCTTGTGCGGCTGCTGTCCACAAAAAGCTCCGGGGATCAGCTGGTGGTGCCTGTCCCCAATTGGCTCAACACCATCTCTGTCAACCGCATGTTCAAAGAGGATGGGGTCATTCCCGCAGAGAACCTCAAGGTGAGGGTGTTTTATTACCATGCGCGTGCCCCAGCGGGATCCCATCCATTGGATTCCACGAGGACCATGAGTTGCTTCCAAACACCTGGGGTGTGGCCAGTATTGGTGACGTTGTCGTGCTATCAGATACCAACATACCTCCGTCAACAAGGTTCTACTTGCTGATATTGTTTCTTGCCACCAGGTGGTAAAGTTCCTTGGCCAAGGGGAGTTTGGCACCGTTGAGCAGTGCAAGTGGACGCGGGACAACGGTACCACCTTGACCGTGGCCGTGAAGACCCTCAAGAGCCATGTCATGGAGCGGGAACGGGACCTCAAGTCATATTTGACAGAGGCGGCGGTGTTGCAGCGGGCAAAGCATGAGTGCATTTGGGAACCCTTGTAGAACCCTAGGAGAACCCTAGAACCCAGGGAGTGTGTGCCCAGGTGGCTTGCTACGCCATGCATGCAGCAGGTGTGCCGTTGCTGTACTCAAAGTCACCTGGATCATATTACTGCTCCAATGCCCTCTTAAGTCTGGAAACTTCCTCAGCTTGTACCACATTCTACCTTTGCACACCTTTAATCTCACCCCCCATCCCCAGTCCCGTTCCCTGCGCCTCACCCTCCACTGCTCCCTCCCGCAGGGCCATTGTGCGGGTCTACGGGGTGGCCTTTGGGGACATCTCCTCCGAGGAAACTGCGCGCAAGTCGCTCAAGCTGGTGCAAGAGTATTGTGAGGGAGGGACCCTGTCCAAGACTGTCCTGAAGCAGATGCTGGAGGCGCACCGCCCGCAGTACGACTACAGCGACGCGCTGCGGTGGAGCACGCAGATTGCGCGCGGCCTGCACTACCTGCACAGCTCGCAGCCAATGGTGCGGCGCGAGTGACACCTGATCTGTGAACCCTTGATAGGTTGTTTGCGGGCTGCACTATCACTGATACCTGTAGGGACCACAGCCAATGGTGCGCCTACACACTATGTGGCGTGATTCTTAAGCAGCACCGCATAGCGTGTCACACCGGCTGCGATTGATTGGGAATTCAGGGGGATATTCAGCAAATGCATGCCAGCATGGCGGCATGTCACAGGCTTGGGGTTCCTTGCACACTTTTAATCCCTGCTCCCCATTTCCCCCCCTGTAGGTTGTTCACCGCGACCTCAAGCTGGACAACATCCTGCTCACAGGTGCGCATACCCTTCTTTAGGGTTTAGGGCATAGGGACAAGCCAACGGGACAACAATATTCTATAAGGTCTGGTCAATGCTGCACCTACGTGATGTTGCAACTCTCTTGTCTGTGGCACGCGGTAGCGCCGTGATCACATGAGCGGCATGGGCCTCAGCTTTGTCACTTCAAGCACTGGCAACACCCATCAGCATCCATCTGTACCAATTACCACCCCGTCCCCACACTCCCTAGGCACCCGCCTGACCTCCGCCAATGCCAAGATCATCGACTTTGGCCTGTCGGCACTGGTCTTCATGGGAAAGCAGGATGTCCGGGAGGAAATCATGTAAGGGTTTAAAGGCTTAGGAATGTATGTGCTAATCTTGCTTTCGAGTGGGAATGCATGTTATATACATCAGGACTGTCAGCGGTGGTCTCTGTAGACAAGAAGGATGTGGTGAACCATTGCGCACCGCGCTGGGATATGAATGGTGGCAGGTCCTTGATTCTTCTATACATGTTGCGGATGGAGTCACATGCAGTGCGTAGGGGTAGGATTTCATGTGGCGCGTAGCTTGGGGTCTCAGTGGGTGCCAATCATTGTATGACACCTTCCACACTGGCTGTGGTGCCATCGATGTCACCTGAGGCACTGGGCATGGCCATACATCAGGATGCATCATATATCAAAGGTGCTAGCTCGATTCTTTGCTTGTGCATGCAGACTACAGGTGCAGCTCCATCTGTGCACCCTGTTGCAAACCCGCGTATTGGGACAGTTACATTATTATTATTACACGCATACCAGCCACAAAAGCCAGATCAGCCATCAACCTTGCACAAGCATGCGCCACTCAGTCCTGTCCTGGCATTGTTTGTACCATTTTTGAATGTGCCTAGCCTGCAGGTCCTTAGTAACAAGAGCAGCCCATGTGGCCCTGGGTGCTCCCCTAGACCGCTTCCCAATTAGTTGGGACAGTCACATGACCTCCAATAAATCACACTCCTGCTTCTATCAAACCCTCCCCTGTTGCCGGCCCCCCACCCCCCCTTACCCCCTCCGCAGTAGCGACGGCATCACTCGCAAGGCCACCATCTACACCACCTCCCTCTCCATGCGCTCGGCCACACTCAACCTCATGTCGTCAGAGTTCCACAAGCACACCACCGATATCACGCCAGATATGGCGCAGGTGAGCCTCAATCTTAAACCCTAAACCCTAAACCCCAAACCCTAAGCCATGATTGGTTAGATACTTCCCAAGTACATCTTCCAACTTACTCTTACAAGAAAGGCTCTTGCGCTCCCTTACCCGTCCCTTCCCCCTGTCAGGGGGGTAAGGAAACCCCCCATGACACGGGAAATGCCAACCTTTTGTAATGCAGTAAATCAAAAGCATCATCTGCAAAAGGAGCTTATTGGCAGGAGTCGCATGGACTAGCACCTGGCAAGCAGGGTGTAAAACGTCAACTTATGAACATCTGTGCATCACAAAGTACCAGTGGATGGCGTGCAATCATGGCGTACCCCTTTGGATGTCATCCTATGCGGAGCATGCTTGTCACTCTGAACTGTGTTGCGCAGGCGGAGGACGCAAACATGTCCATGAAGGGTAGCTACAAGATGACTGCCGAGACTGGTAGCCTGATGTACATGGCACCAGAAGTGCTCAAGCACATGGCCTACAACGAAACGGTGCGTTGTTGGTGCTGGTGTTGGTTGTGCATGGCCAAGGTGCCAGTGGGGGTGCTAGTGGTTACTGGTGTTGGTGCGACGCCATGACCAATGGTGGTGGTGGGGAGGAGTTGCACATGTGGACATGGCAGTACTGGAACAGTGGCAGAGGGACACATAATTAGCCGCAAAAGCAGCTGACTCGTGTGCCAGGTGGTGGCTACTCATTTATACTATATGGTGATCATTCAAATGTCTGACCCTATTCCCCAGTTGGTCACCCCCGGGGGCCCTTCCCGTGATCCTAAGGGGATTGCACAGCAGTGGCAATTTTAGAATCCCTCTTCTGCCCTCCCCTCCAGGTTGACATATTTGCGCTTGGCGTCATTATGTACGAGCTGTTTTCCAAGGAGATCATCCTCCACAGGGTGGCGGTACAGGGGCAGGCGTGGGAGGTGCAGCGCTATGCAGCTCAGGTGGGGTGGGGAGGAGCTGTGTGTGCATGTGTGGCGCATAGCAGCTGCATTTGCCCCTGACTTGTCACAATCAGGGAGCATCTTGTTTGCCCCCTGGCTTCACATCGCAAGCATAGCGTCCAGCAGCATACAGCCAAGTACCATGCGCAGTCAGCCTTGCACATGGCGTGGCCAGCTGTTCTGTCCTGGCTTCGTTTGTGCAAGTGGATGACCTTGGGCAATAGGTTTAGGGTTTAGGGCAGGGCAGTAGGTTGCCCTGCTGGATCGGCTCATGTGGCTCTGGATGTGCCGTCGCTATGTGACCGCTTGTTGAACCCTTGTGCTAAATACGTGCTGCCTCCCCTGCCAGGTGGCATATCAGGGCAAGCGCCAGCCCTTCCCAAAAACCTGGCCTGAATCGCTGCGCACCCTCATTGGGCGGTGCTGGGCGGATGACGTTGCGAAGAGGCCCTCGGCGGGCGAGGTGGCTGGGATGCTGACTGACATGCAGGACTCAGGGGATCTCAAGGTGCTTGGGCATGAGGTGAAGGGGAGGGATGGAGGGGTCGGAGGGGGGTGCTGCATGGTGCAATGACAGGAGCAGGAAGTCAGAATAACTTTGTATTGCCTGAAGTAATATTCAATTACTTTGTAGTTATTAGGTTTTACCTGAACAACACGTGGACATGTGTAAGAAATGAGTATTGATATATTTGCACGTTTTGAGACAGTTGTATTCAGGGAGTTACCTGGGACTCAGGCCCTGGCTCAGGACAGGCTGTTTAAGCGCTTTTCAGCACAATTGGTGTATAAGTATTGCGCATTTATTATTTGCATGTATGGCAGGAGAAACAGTGGATCACTGCCCTTCACTTCGCTGAAGCCTCTTCCAATGCGCCTGTTCCAGGACAGGCTGCGTAGATTTGTAGATATGTATTTATTTATTTATTTATTCAATTGTTTTCAGTTTTCAATGCCTTATCAACCTGCTTAGGGCTATGCCTTTGGACGGCAAGGCTATGTTCCTTTATGTCCGGGTGATAGTTGGGCATTGCATGTGACCTTTGATATGGGGTCTAGGTGATGGATGTGTTTTATTTCATGGAAGTGGCGCAGGTCTGGGTACCCAAACCACATCTTTCTCAGTATTTTATGTACTGAAATAATTGCTGCGCACTATCCCTACGGGCAGTCTGGTCACCTTTTGGTACAATTTTTTGCAGTCGTTCACGTAGCAGCATCCCCAAATGTGTTGAAATAAATATAAATGAGACAATGGGGGTGTTTTGCTTTGCCCCCTCGCATGTCCTGGGCATGTGTTTTAAATATATGTCGTAAGAAGGGTATTTTTTTTATTGTGTCCTCTTCCTCTCTTTCCCCCCCCTCTTGTATTCACATATATGCGCAGTCCGTGCGCCAAGGTGACATATAGAGTCCAGTGGGAATGCAGCGAGGATCCTCGTATGTGGTCAATGGATTTTAGTGGTGGTGTATTCATATGTGCATTCGCACGTTTTTGTGCACATGTGTACAGGTGCTCTTGGGTCCCACAAGTCATGCAACAGTTGCTAGCTGTTTTAGCACTCAGCATGTGTGGGCTGGTCCCAGTTGTGGACAATAGGTGTACGGCTTGTTACATTACACCAGGAGAATCCGTTGTTTGCTGTGGAATTGTTTCCGGCATTACTCTGATATTTACAGGTATTTTATATGATTCCTGGAATAGTGCGTGATCAGCACAATGTTATCAGCTGGCAAGTTTGTCTCAGACAAAAAGCATTGAAATGTTGGCGTTTACCAACCTGGCCGGCACTCATCAACCAATGGTCAAGGCTGTTATGGACCAAACCTTTGTGGGACTTGGAATAAGTGGGGACTGGGGATGTGAAAAATATGCAGCAACTTCAGGAATATCGAACACCATATCTGGTAACACACCTGTGCACTTGTGGGAAGTCGGCCCTCTGTGCGCTGATAGTGGGCCAGTTTGAGCCATCCTTGGCCACTGTCTAGACCCCCACCAGCCTATTCTCCGTAGGCATGCACGCGTGCATGCATGCATATGCCCATCTTTAACCATCTTATTCTTAAATATGAATTCAAACAGCGGACGGCTGTGATGACTACGCCCACCGACTTCCTGCGGGCTTTGGCTTGACACGAGGCATAACCCCTCTGGCACAACTGGTTTCTGCAGACCTGGTCAACTATTTACAGGTACCCACTCCACGTGCCCCTCAGCTCAAGTCTCACGCAGCGGCTTGTGACTAGTAAGAGCGCTACTGCCTAGGCTGACTAGACATACTTGCACAACTTGTGTTATACCAGCACCAGACGGTGCATAGCTGTCGTATTCACGCGGGAAAAGGCCAGGTGCAGGTGAAACCTCGTGTAACCTAGTGCAACTGTAGCACATGCCAGCCCCCTCCCCATATGCATGCAACACCGTCAGGCTCGTCAGGTAACACGGTGCGACGCCGTGCCACGTTATGGACCTGTCACCTTGACGTAAAAGCTGCCGTATGGGCTCACCTGCAGGCCACCACCGCCACATTGCTGCTGCACACACCTGCCAGCAACCCACACTGCAGGTGGTGTCCCGCCTGGTGCTCACCAGACTGCCTGAGGCAGACTACCTCCCCTGTGGGCTTGCTAGGACCCGCTGCGCGCTGGGACGGGTGCTGTTCCCCAATTCCTCTTCCCCAATGCATGTGTCTCTGGGTGGTGCGAGCCAGCTCAGGCAATTGCAACCTAGAGTGTGAGTACAGTACCACGCGTGAATCACAAGAAACCTGCTGCGTCTCTTGAATTTCCAATTAGTGCACACAAGTCACATCCAACGCACGCCATATGGCGCAAAATTACTGTGTAGGGTTTAGGGTTTAGGGTTTCTGTTGCTTCTGGCCTGCCACTGGCATGTGACTATGCACACCCACTCATAGCCTCCCTGCTAACCATACTAACACCCCCCCCCTGCAGGTGACACCACCACCTCCCCCACCGTACACAGCCACAGCCACCACCCGTACCTGCGGCCACCACCACTATGACCTCCCCTTTGGCAAGGGGGGTACCGGCTCCCCCCTCACCGGCCTCCACCCCAGCCAGCGACCAGGCTGTGCAGACCATGATAGAAGACTACAAGGCCTCTCTGGCTGGCGACCTTGACCTGCCCAGCCTGCTAGCCTGGGCCTCTCAGGCTGATAAGGCGCCACCTGCATATCCAAACCCTGCAGCAGCGCCTCAAAACCCTGCATTGGCGCCTCAGAACCCTACGGTGGCGCCTCAGAACCCTGCAGTGGGGCGTCGCAACAGCGCAGGCATGACACGGCTTGGCAGCAAGGCCTTCTCGGGTCTGGCGCGGCTGCTGTCCAAAAAAGGCTCTGGGGACCAGCTGGTGGTGCCTGTCCCCGACTGGCTCAACACCATCTCCGTCAGCCGCGTGTTCAAAGAGGATGGGGTCATCCCTGTGGAGAACCTCAAGGTGAGGACGCTACACTGTAAAAATTAGAATTTTCGTACATTTCTGAATGGATGAATATAATCAAGAAATGGACAGAGGCACACACAAATGGCCTGGCCGCATAAGGAACGTACCTTCCAAGCGCGCCCAAGGCAAAATGCATCCACCAACGCTGGCCACATCCCTGTACGCCTGTCTTGCATACGCGGCTGCCTGGTGCCATCCCCATGTAAATATCTGTCAGAGTGTACATTCCTGCCTGTCCCTCTCAATGCATGCTTCTCTTGCCACCAGGCTGTTGATCTTGTTTCCTCTTGCCACCAGGCGGTGAAGCTCCTGGGCGAAGGGGTATTTGGCACAGTTGAGCTATGCAATTGGACTCGCCCCAATGGGACCACCATGCCTGTGGCTGTGAAGACCCTCAAGAGCCATTTGGTGGAGCACGAGCGGGATCTCAAGTCATACCTGACAGAGGCGGCGGTGCTGCAGCGCGCAAAGCACGAGTGCGTTTAATCGTCACAGTACTGCTTCATCCGCGCTTTGTCCCCATATACATATGCATGACATGCACTCCTGCGTTAACAAGATTAGCAGTCAACCTCTTATGTCCCCATGGGCCACAGCAGTGCCAATTTCCACCTGCCCGTCAGTGCCCCTCATCTGGCCATCCTTGCAGAGTGCCCCATCCTCAACCTCCACCCCAACCCACGGCACCCCATCCGTTCCCCTGCACCCCACCCTCCACTCCCCCTCCTGCAGCGCCATTGTGCGGGTCTACGGCGTGGCATTTGGAGACAAATCTACAGGGAAAACTGCTCGCAAGTCCCTCAAGCTGGTGGAGGAATACTGCGAGGGGGGGACCTTGTCAGGGGCTGTGCGGAAGCACAGTAGGAAGGCGCATCAAGCACAGTATGACTACCGGGACGCCCTGCGATGGAGTACGCAGATTGCGCGCGGCCTGCGCTACCTGCACTGCTCGCAGCCAATGGTGTGTGTGGCGGCCAATGTCTCCAGACCCTACACAGACCCTACACATACCTTACACAGGCTGCTGTCAGATTGCACTACTTCCACTGCCAACAGCCAACAGTACTAACCAACAGTGCCACGCATGCCATGTTGACCCAGCATTGCGCATCTTGGAATCACGGAGTCAACCCATGCAGCAACACGTAGGCTGGTGCATTGGCGACTTTTGAGGGGAATGGTCAACATGTTGCAGCAGAATGTATGAAAGCATGGCAGCAATGCCGCAGGCGGGTTGTGAACCCCATGTCCCCCACTGCAGATTGTGCACCGCGACCTCAAGCTGGACAACATCCTGCTGACAGGTGCGCACACCCTTATGTAGGGTGAAGGGCACAGGGACCTCAAGCTGGAAACATAATAGGTCCTGCCAATGCAGTCCTACATGCTGTTTCATCTCCCTCAATTGTGTCACTTTGCTTGGATGTGGATTACAACAACTGGCACCAACATGTCCCTCAGTCGCCCAATGAAGTGCCCCAACCACCCATCACACCCACCGGTACCTCCCCCCCCCCACCCCACCCCACCCCACCCCACCCCAACAGACACCTGCCTGACCTCCGCCAATGCCAAGATCACCGACTTTGGCCTGGCAGCATTGGTGTTCACGGGAAAGCAGGATGGGCTGCAGGAGACCATGTAAGGGTTTAGGGGGTTTAGGGTCTTCATGTGTTTATCCTGTCAGCACTTGTGGGGGAGGAAACCATGGAAGGCAGCCTTGTCGCAAACCCACTTACAGGGGAAGTCTATGGCTTGTGCCCAACCACGAGCACACACCCTATCATCATAAGTAGACACGAGCCTCAAGTGGATAGAGCATCTGCATGCACTGTGGGACTTGGGCAGTGCACTTGGACACTGCCGCAGTGGAGTTCGAAGTAACACCATGATTATAAATATTGCCCCTCTTGCAGGAACAACGGCCTAACCCGCGAGCCCACCATCTCCATCCCCCTGCGCTCCCCCACCCTCAACATCATCTCGTCTGATTTCCGCAAACCACCCACCCTCAAGGCAGAAATGGCACAGGTGAGCCATGATATGATGTTATCTCCATGCACACCAGCAGAGATAACCAAGAAACCCAGCAGGGATAACCAAGACACAGCATTTCGTGAATGCACTGCAAAATTCGGTTTCATTCGTTCCTACTTTGTAATAGGGTGATATCAGCAGCACTAGCAGATTGTCCCCCCCGGCGTACATAAGCGGCTCAATTGTCACCGTGAGTTGTATTGCGCAGGTGGAGGAGGCCACGAAGCTAGCCATGAAGAGCAGCTACCAGATGACTGGGGAGACTGGCAGCCTGATGTACATGGCACCAGAGGTGCTCAAACACGAACCATACAACGAAACGGTGCGGTGGGTGGTGGTGGTGGTGTGTGGGCGGGGGTAGAGGCCATGTGTGGCGGAGGTTGTGGTGGCGATGGTGCTTGTAGAGGGTATCAAGCATGCGCCATACAATGAAACAGTGCGGTAAGTGGGTGGTGGTGGCAGTGGTGGGGAAGCCATGGAGCCACTGGTGGCGCTGCTGGTGGCGTGGATGGCCATGTGCGAGGGATGTACAGTCCCAGTGATGTATCATATATATACACTCATTCTCCTCTCCTCCCTCCAGGTTGACATCTTTGCACTTGGCATCATCATGTACGAGCTATTCAGCAAAGAGATGATCATCAACAGGGTGGCCATTCAGGGGCAGTCGTGGGAGGTGCAGCAGTACGCAGCGCAGGTGGGGTGGGCAGTGGGATAGCTATGTGGAGCCAGCTGCATGTGCATGTGCAGGATGTGAAGTGCGTGTTGAGTATTGTATCGCAGGTTGACGGTTTCCTCGGGGGCGGACCAGCGCTGGCCAATGGTGTGTGTGTGTGTGTGTCCAACTCCGTCCAGGACTCGCTGGGATGCACGTTGGCATGCTATAGGATATGCCGAGCTGTTTAAGGGTCAGGGTTAGGTCTTTGACTTACTGGAGTGCACCTTGGCATGATTCGTGCCGCATGAATGAAGGATGTGCAAAACGGTTGCCGTGTGACCGCTTAATCTAAGTATTTGATACCCCCCGTGCAGGTGGCCTGCCTGCAGGGCAAGCGCCAGTCCTTTCCGGACACCTGGCCTGAGTCCCTGCGTACCCTCATTGGGCGGTGCTGGGCGGATGACGCGGGGGCGAGGCCCTCTGCGGGTGAGGTGGTTGGGATGCTAAACGCAATATCAAAGTCGGGGGATCTCAAGGTGCTTGGGCATGAGGTGAAGGGGAGGGATGGAGGGGGCGGAGGGGGCGGAGGGGGATGTTGCGTGGTGCAATGACAGAAGTAGGATGCACACATTGCCTGAGAAGAATATAAGTTCATCTTACTATTTTTTAATTGAATCAATGTGCATGCAATTTTTACTATGTTGAATCAATGTGCACGATTCTGAGACTGTTGTATTCAGGGAGCTGAGCTCACAAGACTGTTGATTAAACACACTGAAGCATTCTCGCTTTCAGAATTAATGTTGAACAATGGTACTTAGATGGTTAATCATCTTATGCAAACCAGTTTTCATTGCAAAGCCTCTAAACGACAGGGTTACTGTTCTGTCGAGTCTCAGGATGGTGAATGTTGAGTATTGTTGGTGACCTTTACGCCGGGGTTTAGGTTCTCTTTCTTCTTTTATTATTTTCTAGTGGGGGATTATAGGTTGCTATGCCGCCTTTCATGCCTTGGCGTTCGTTATATTTATCTTTGTTTTCTTTATTTTTCAGAATGTTATGCGCAGTCCGTGGGCCAAGTGCAAACATCCACTGGGAATGCAGCTGTGGATCGGCATATGTGGCCATCAGCTGTTAAGGGTGGTGCTCGCACGCTTACTTGAACTCACATCTTTTTGTGCACAACTGTGCAGGTGGTATTTTGGTTGGAACCAAAAGCTGTTTACACGTTGCTAGCTTTTCGTAGCACTCAAGTTTTCACGTGTGTGCTGGGCCCAATGTTACAAGTTTTGAACAATACAAGATTTACAAGATTTATTTGACAGTCACATTAACCTGGGGAAAACAACGGGTTCCCCCGTTGTTTGCTGTGACACGTTTAGGGGCATTGCTGTGTCATTCATAAATTTCCTTAAGTGACGCTGTGCATCATTACCATGATATCAGCAGCTTGCATGTTTGTCTCAGACATCATGCTTGTAAGTCTTAACGCAAGAACCTGATTATGGCTCATGCCATAGCCCTTTGGTAAGTGGGGACTGGGGACAGTGAAAGAACTGCTGGGGATGTGATAAAAATGCAGCAATTCGAAATGTGTCCCACTTAGGTCTGCCACAGACTCTGTGCGTTGATAGTGGGCTAATTGCCGCCATCCCTGGACACTGTCTTAACTCCCACCAGCCTTCTATTCCAGGCCAACAGTCAAACCACCGGGGCCGGGGGCATGCACGCATGCATATGCCCATCTTAAAAGAATAAGAATTCAATCAGCAGAAGGCTGTGATGACTACGCCCATCGACTTCCTGCAGACTTTGGTTGTGACACTAGCCTTAATCCCTCTGGCCCAGCTGATTCATGCAGACCTGGCCTAATATACAGGTAGCCACACCGCATGCATGTTTCACCCAGCGGTGGGTACAAGAACGCGTACTATCTGGGCTGACTAGACATACTTGCACACCTTGTGTATTCCAGTAACTAACGGTGCTTAGCTTTCGTATTCACGCGTGAAAAGTTCGTGTACAGTGTGCAACCTAGTGCACCTAGTGCAACATAGCGCATGCCACCCCAACCCCCATAGTGCATGCACACCGTCAGGCTCGTCAGCTCACACGGTGCGCCGTCCTGCCATGTTATTGGGTTGTCAATGACAAGTAGTCACCTTGACGTAAACGGTGCCGTATGGGCTCACCTGCAGGTCTCCACCTGCAAACATTGCGGCAGCACACACCCGCCAGCACCCACACACTGTGCCCCGCCCCCGCCCACCAGACTGCCTCCCCTGTGAACTTTGCAAAGGACCACTGGATGCCGGGACGCGAAGTGTCCCCAACCCCTCATGTGTCTCTGGATGGTGCGAGCCACCACAGGCAAGTTGCTACCTAGTGTGTGTTGCAGTGTAACAGTACCATGTGTGACCCACAACAAGCTAGCTGCATCCCTTGCACCTCCAACACATCACAAACCAACGCGCCCCTTGGCGCCACATTACTATGCATGGTACAGGGCTTCGGGTTTAGGTTTACCCTTTTGGCCTGACACCGGCATGTGACAAGTCAATGCGATCACACCCGCTCACAGCCTCCCTTCGTCCCACACCGACACAAACCCCCTGCAGGTGTCAGCACCACCTTCCCCACCAATAGCCACAGCCATAGCCACCACCGGCACCGGCACCCGCAGCCACCACCACTATGACCTCCCCATTCATAACGCGGGTACCAAGCCCCCCCTTGCCAGCCTCCACCACAGCCAGTGACCAGGCTGTGCGGACGGTGGTGGATGATTACACTGCCTCTCTGGCTGGCGATCTTGAGTTGCCCAGCCTGCTAGCCTGGAATCCCCGGGATGATACGGCACCATCTGCAGGAAGGACCCCTGTGGAGGCCTCCCAAAACCCCAATGACACCGTCCCCATCACCACCTCTGCACCACCCCAGAGCCCTATCGATGCCACCGCCATCACCACCACATCCACGCCTACTCAACGGCCAATCCAAAGCCCTGACGCCACCACCACCACCACCACCACCACTACCACCATCCAGCGGCGGGGAAGCAACCTCCCTTGGGGCGTGGCACGGGCAATCAGCGGGTTTACCCGCCTCCTGCCTCGGAAATCATCTGCCGAGGCGGGGGGCCGGCCGGTCCCCAACTGGATGCATTCTGTTCCCATGAACCGAGTATTTCGGGATGATACCGTCATCCCCCTGCAAAGCTTGGAATTTGTCAACCACTTGGGGCAAGGGGAGTTTGGCACTGTGGAGCAATGCAGGTGGACCCAGAAGGACGGGGCCAAGCTGATGGTGGCTGTGAAAACCCTAAAGGGTAATTTGGCTGATAACGAGGAGGACCTTAAGGCATACCTCACCGAGGCCGCGGTGCTGCAGCACGCAGAGCACGAGTGAGTGAGAACCCTAAACCCTAGAGCATCGTCCTAAACCCTGAACCCTGGACCAAGGCAGCCATTCCGCAGCACGCAAAAGCATGAGTGCATCATGATCCTTAATCCCTAAACGGAGGGCTGCGGTGTCGCAGCATGCATAGCACGAGTGCGGGCAAACGCTGCAAGTGCCCACCAATTAATTCTGAGGCGCACATTTTCGCATCTACCTTCCCTATGTCACCAAGCGCATGGTGCCATTTTCCCCTCCCAGTTGGCCAACGGCCACTAGAACCCTGAGCCCCACCCCCTACCCCTGCAGCGCAATTGTGCGGGTGTATGGCGTGTGCGTGGGGGACGACTCCTGCGACGAGGCGGTGCGCAGGTCGCTGGGGGTGGTGCAGGAGCTGTGCGGGGGCGGGCCGCTGTCCCGGGTGTTGAGGAGGCAGATGGCGGAGGCGCACCATGCGCTGTACGACTACCGGGACGCCCTGCGGTGGAGCATGCAGATTGCTCGGGGGTTGCGATACCTGCACAGGTCGCAGCCAATGGTGGGTTTGGCGAACTGAGCCCTAAACCCTAAACCCTTAGGGAGGGTTTTTGCTTGGTGTTGAAGAGCGGCGACGAGGCCCGTTGGGCTGTGTTTGCCTGTGCTTTGGTAAAGCTGTCAAGGGTGCGGACGCTTTGGGGTGGTTGCATTGCTTCTGGCTACATTGTTTCTGAGTGCCACTGGGTGTTTGGGCAGGCATATTTGCTTCGTTTGGTGCACGAAAGAGCTGGCTTTGCATTTGCAGCGATTGTAGTGATTGAAAGGGCAGCTCAGTACTGTGTGCCAATAAAAACTGGTTGTGAACCTGATCGCCCCTTCCCCCATTTTACCCAGATTGTGCACCGCGACCTCAAGCTGGACAACATCCTGCTGACAGGTGCGCACACCCTTTTTTGGGGTTTAGGGTCAACATAGGGACCTCAACTTAAGCAACATCCTGCTCACCGGTATGCACTCACTGGCCAATGTGTTCCCACCAGTGTGTTTGCAATATGCAGTGTGCTGCCGGGTATGTGCTGCTAACTGCTAATATGTTTGTTACCTGTCCTAGCGTGGCGATGACACAACTGCCATCAACCGCAGCCTGTCATCACATGCAGTGACCCCCACACCTCGTCACCCACTTGTACCAACCTCCCCACTACTCCCAGGTACCCGCCTGACCTCTGCCAATGCCAAGATCACCGACCTTGGCCTGTCAGCACTGGTATTCTTGGGAAAGCAGGAGGCAGGGGAGGAGACCACGTAAGGGCCAGCCAACGCTGTAGGGAGTTAGGGATGTATGTGTATATCCTGTCAGCTCTGAAAGTGGGATATAAAACGTTGCTAGGCATTAGGGGCATTAGATTTATATGTGGACACCCTGCCAGCTCTAAAAAACGGGAAAAGAAACCATGTCGACAATTAGGGGCATTTAGGGTTATCATGAGTCATGCTCTTGATTGACAGCCATGTGTTGCTGTTCTTATTGTAGTGATAATACCCTCCCCACCATGCAGCAGCATCGGTCTCTCCCGGCGGCCCACCATCTCCCCCTTCCTGCGCTCCCCCACCCTCAACATAATCTCGTCAGAATTCCTCACCCAGGAGCAGGGCCAGGCCAATCAGCCTGTGCTCAAGAGCAGCTACCAGATGACTGGCGAGACAGGCAGCCTGATGTACATGGCACCAGAAGTGCTCAAGCATGAACCATACAACGAAATGGTGCAGTTGGTGGTGGTGGTGGAGCGGGGGCACATTGGAGGTGGTGGGCAGTTTTGGGGGCCTGTGGCAATGCAGTAGCTGCGGCATTGCATCAGCGGGGTCTCGCTGTGGCCATGGGGTGTCAAATCCTGGCCATTCCCATGCGCAAATCTCCGCATACCAGCTATTTCCACGCCATCATGGCCATGAATTGCCCCGCTGAGGGGTCTTCATACGTTGCTGATATCTGTCTGGGACTGACCTAAACTTCCACCCCTTGCACCTCCTCAGGTCGACATTTTTGCTCTTGGCATCATCATGTATGAGCTGTTTTCCAAGGAGATTGTTGGGAGCCGGGCAGCAGGGCACTGTGGCTCCTGGGATACGTATGCTTACGCGCACGAGGTGGGTTGAACACGCACAAATGACTACTATGGATGCATTGAAATGTGAGTGTTTCAGGCACAATGTGGTATGAATGCAGTGTGCATATTGTTGACAAATGTGCAGGCAAAACATGACATTGCAGATGGCGAACATAAACACAATGCTATGCGCACAACTGTAGCACAACTGCTACAGCACCAATTGTAACAGCACCAACTCCCCCCGTGCCAGATGGCATTCGAGGGCAGGCGCCAGCCCCTTCCCGCAACCTGGCCCGAATCCCTACGCACCCTCATTGGGCGCTGCTGGGCGGATGACGCGGGGACGAGGCCCTCGGCTGGGGAGGTGGTTGGGATGCTGAATGACATGGCGGAATCAGGGGAGCTTAAGGTGCTTGGGAGGGAGGTGAAGGGGAGGGACGGGGGAGGGAGGTGCTGCGTGCTGCAATGAATACCCTAGCCAAGGGTATTGATTCCTTGATGTCAACAAGGTGACAAATAATATGGTGGAGGCAGAGCTTGCTACATTTGGGTTGTTTTTAATGCTTTTCAGTCTCCTTTTTAATGTTTTTTACTACACTGCGAGGCATACATTGCGTGTGCATTCAGTTCTTCTGCTCATTTCTTTTGCAAATAAAGCAGTTACTCAAAATTGCTTTTCGTCCATGAATAAAGGCAAGGTCAAATGTGTGAAGCAGTCTTGGTGGTTTTGTTGTCCTTTCTATGAGCCTAAACGCTGGGAGCCGGCTTTGTTCTTACAATTTACCCGAGCATAACGCTTCAGCAATTCACTTGACATAAATATTTAATATCACCGTTTCCACCTCATAGCATCAAATACCCATTTATGCACTGCTATGGGACTGTGTTTTGATTGCCATGTAGCCAAGTTTGTTGGTTGTGCGAGCGGAATGGGCATCATGGCACTGCCATGGCATGATGTGTTATTAACTTACGCATCACTAGTGGTGCGACTGGGAATGTTCTTACTTTCCCATCATGCGTAGTTGCTGTGCCGTTTTACCGTCATAACATTTTTCAATCCTTTGGCGGTGGAACCCTTTCCTGTTTTACTCACTTGGGAATAATCTGCGTTTTATCGCCATGCACCGTGGTAAGTTGCATGCAAAAGAGTGGTGTTGCCATTGTATAATTGAACTATTCTTTGTTATTTGTTACCATCGAGTGGTACTAACAGCCTAATTGTACCCACAGGATAATAGTTACTTGCTGACAACAAATATATTTGCCCTGGTATTTGCACCAAAAAAGAAAGACATTACCCCCCTTGCGCTGATGGGTGCACAACAGGAATGGATCCTGAAATACCACGCTGAGTTGTAAAGTTGGCAGGAAAACCACTTGTAACAGCACACGACGTCGCAACCACTTGGTTTGGCTCATTGCTACGGGTACTCCTGCACTCACCCCCCAGGACACACACTCCATAGGCTTGGCAGACAACACCGACGATCATTACTGCATCGCACCAAAGCATGTCGATTGAACGACATTGAACGGTTGCGAGGGCGCATACGTGCGGAGGAGCTTTCCTATGGGGCTCAATCTGCGGCAGAAACAGCTTGGTACGTCGCACCGGATGCCACAGGATGGGTTGGCTCGTTCCCCGCCAAATGAACCTTGCAAAGGCTCAGATCGGTGTTGATTAGGGTAGCAAACGTATTCGTGGCTCTGCGATGGTGGTCGTTGGTGCCAAAATGGTGTGTTTAAGAAAGCATGCATATGGGGTTATGGAAGCATGACCTCAACGACATGCACACTCAGTCGTTTGTCCACGCACCTATGGAGTATCTCCAGTTTGGTGTCAGTTTTTTCTGAATGCCTTCTACCATCAACTGGCCTCAGCTGCAATCATCTCACAAGGGTGTGACCATGCCTAGAGTGATTGCGCACCTATGTTTTACCCTTGCTGAGCAAAGGGTGAAGCCTCCTTGCTCCATCTTTCCAACTTTGTTAGCTTGCTCATCTCAGTTTCACCAACGCGTTTCTCGCTGCATGTGCCTTGTGCACGGCACCGCACCTGCCATTAACCTCCCCCATGGCTTCACCCCACAGACGCTGTTGTGCGCATGCTGCACCTCAACAGCACGCCATCCATCATCGCAAACACCAGTGACGAGATCTACAAAGTCCTGGTCCTGGACGACTACACCAAAGACATCCTGGCCCCACTGCTCAAAGTCAACGACCTACGCAAGCATGGGATCACCCTCCACCTGCTCATAGAAAAGGACCGACAGCCCATCCCAGATGTGCCCGCCATCTACTTCATCTCAGCCACGGAGTTCAACATCCAGCGGATAACGGAGGACACCAAGCGCAGCCTGTACGAGGCCATGCACCTCAACTTTGTGTGCACAGTCAGCAGACCGCTCATGGAGCGGCTGGCCATGCAGCTAGTCAAGGAGAACGCCGCGCAAAAGATCGGCAAGATCTTTGACCAGTACCTTTCCTTCATCGCGCTGGAGTCTGGCCTATTCTCCCTGGGACTGGCAGACACCTACCTGCAGCTAAACAGCCCCACAGCCACCGACCACCAAGTGCAGGTGCGGGGCCACCCATGGCCTTGCCATCACGACCTCCTCAGTGCATTGGGTGGCAGTCAAATGTATAGACCCAGGAAATGTCTGGCAGCTGGTGCATGAGTTGCTCATGATTGCGCACACTGCTTGTCAAGTCACAATTTAGGGTTTAGGGCCTGCCTGACACGACACCCTCGCCCATGCAAATGCGGATGCAGCCACGCCCGGCAACGCCACCAAGCCAGCTTGCATGCACATGCAATGCAGGGCCCATGTTGTGGTCTCATCATGCCGTGTCATATGAAGCACTCATGTCCACTATGTGGCATTGATTCCGTCCCCACCATTACCCACTCCATCACCCCCAAACCCCCTGAATTGCAGGAGGCCATCCGGCTGGTGGTAGATGGGCTGTTCTGTGTGGTGGCCACGCTGGGGGTCATCCCAATCATCAGATGCCCAAAGGTGCGAATCGCATAGCTGCATCGACATGAAAGCATTGCGAATTGCATGCATGCTCCAGATGCCTGTGAAAACAAACGGAATGTCTTTCCAGTCTGCCTCTGAAAGACTTGGAATTAGGGAATACTCCCCATTGCTTGCGAGCGTATGCAGCAGCGACGCACGCTGCACATGCATACACCATCAGCGCTTGCATGCCAATCTCCTGCAAGGGCGCACAGCAGGCACAGCTCTGGACCAATTGCCCGCATCTCATGAGAACCATGGGGCAGCACGCCGTTCATGCGTGGTCATGCCCGCACAGCAAAACCCTGCGCCACATCAAATCTTACCAACCCTGCATCTTGTCCTGCGCAGGGCGGTGCCGCTGAGGCCATCGGCATCCAGCTGACCAAGCGCATCTCTGACCACCTCCAGCAGCGCAACAACCTGTTTACGGAGTCAACCTCGGGCCTGTCGGCATCGCTCACGCGGCCGCTGATGTGCCTCTTCGACCGCAACTTTGAGCTGTCGGTACGAACGGGCACGCGCAGAACAAAAGGAATCACGTTGCACTCCAGTTGTTGATCACATTAACATCTGATTTGCGTCACCTCGCTGCTTTGAAACCTGGCTGTATTGCTGAAATGGTTTTATAAAATATAAAAAACTAACTTGCATGTCCAGTGACCAACATTCTTGTGTTGTAGGTTGTGCTTCAACATTCGTGGACCTACAAGCCACTGGTGCACGACACGCTGGGCATGCGGCTGAACAGGGTCAACACAGCAGGGGAAGCGGGGCCCGCGCCGGGGGATGCAGCGCGCGGGGGCCGAGGTGCAGCGGCGCACAAGCACTCGTGGGAGGTGGGTGGGGCTTGATGGGGGTTGGGTGGCGCACATGCACCCATGGGAGGTGGAGGTTGGGTGGGGGGGTGGGAAGGGACATGGCGGTGCACAAGCACTTGAGGGAGACGAATGGGCGGTGGCGGGTGAGGTACGATGGTTTACGACCACTCATGGGAGGTGGGTGGGGGCCGGGGTTGTGTGGCGCACTAGCACCCATGGGAGGCGGGGTTTGGGTAGGGGGATTAGGACGCGGCGGTGCGCAAGCACTTGCAAGTGGAGACTGGGCGGTGGGGGGTGGGAGTTTAGTGGCCCACGACCATTTGTGGGAGGTGGGTAGGGGTGGGCGGTGCAGCAGATCACAAGCACTCATGGGCAAGAAACCATTGGTTGCTTGGTGTGCCACTTTGTATGGATGATCATCCACGGTGCACCCACGGATCTTGCATCAGATGCAACTTCATGCCAGGCGCCAGCATGGCAGGAACGCAATCATTAGTTAAAAGCGAATTGTCCTTCCCATCTGCCCCTCATTATCCTCAAATCCTGGCCCCAGGTTGGCGAGGATGACTGGTTTTGGCAGGCCAATGGCCGCAGCCCCTTCCCCAAAATGGCACAGGAGGTGGAGGTCCAGCTGGACAAGTACAAGCAGGTGGGAGGTGGGGTGGGAGGCCTGGCAGCGCAAGTATGTGTGGTATATTATGGGTGCGGTGTGAAGCAGAATAACTGGAGAGCCAGCCTCGTCATTATTGTTTATCATTTGTGGTTACCTTTCTTGTTGTTTTATGGTAAGAATCATGGTCAATGCCCATCTTGGCAAGTAAAAACAGGGTGCGAGGGCGTGCAGGTACTGCAGGCAGGGAATTAGTTGTGGTAGCCACAGCCCCTTCCCCCTTCTTGCGCAGGCAGTGGAAGAGGTGAACCGCAAGACCGGCGCAGACATCGACCCCATGATGGACCCCAACGAGCTCATGCAGGCAAACACCCGCAACCTCATGGCGGCAGGTGCGTTGAGGTGTCAAACATTGTGCACAGCCATGCCAACCACTGTGCATTGCAGCAGTCACCGCCAAGGCGCTGGGAATGGAAGCCATGGCAGGGATCACAGTGCTTACCAGGACGCATCGGCATTGTTGCCTCTGCATTCCATCGCCTCTTAGGGGCCATTTCCCTAACACCAACCCGCCTGGAGCAGCCCACATCCTCCGCCTTACCTCACCACATCACCCACTTACAATCTCAAGGAGAGCCTCCACAGCCATACTTTGTCATTCCCCGCCCTTCCCCCACCCATGCTCCCTCCTGCCCTCCCCTGCGCATGCTATATAGCCCCTCACATGGCGGCCCCCCGCCATCACCCTCCCACCCACCCTCCCCCTCCATCTCGCAGTGTCCTCGCTGCCCGAGCTGACCGAGAAAAAGCGCGTGCTGGACAAGCACACCAACCTTGCAACAGAGCTGCTGCGCGCAATCAAGGGGCGGGCGCTGGACCAGTACTACAACATGGAGGAGGACATGCTGCAGGGGAAGGCGGACATGGCAACGGTGCACAAGTGGGCGAGGGTGAGTGAAGCTATGGTCAACTCGAGTATGGCGGGGAAATAGCTGATATCTCTTGTATGTCACTGTATTTGCAAAATAAAATTAAAACATTGTTACTCTTTACTTACTACGGTAAAGAAAAATTAGAAAAGGAACACAAAAGTAAAAATTGCCATCCCTTTCTTCTCGCATGCCACCTTGCCGCTGACATCCCTCTTCCCCTGTAACTCACTGTATCCCCCCATACACACTACAGACCGGCAAGGGCACCCCCACCGACAAGCTGCGCTTCGCCCTGGTGTTCCTCCTCACCTGCGAAACCCTGCCCCCCGCTGCGGACCTAGAAGCCCTGGAGCGGTGCCTGAAGGAGGAGGGCGCAGACACCTCGGCGCTGGCCTACGTGCGCACCATGCGCCGCATGAACCTCACGGGCAAGCTGGCGGCTCCCGCCAGCGCGGGGGCTGGTCTTGACACCATGGGGATTGGGTCTGCGCTGGGAACTGTGAGCAACAGCAGCCTGGCCAACTGGGCCAACTCCACCTTCGGCCAGGGGCTGACGCAGCTGACCAAAGGTGCGGGGAGGGCGGGGAGGTGGGGTTGGGGCTATCAGCAGGGGTGCACGCATTTCTGGTGCGGGGATGTGGGGGTGGTGGGCAGGGTTTTGCGCAGCTGGATGATGGTGCAGGGGATTTAGGGGTGGGGGGCATGGGTAGGGTTTAGGCGTTTTGGATTTCCTGCAAGGTTGGGTGCTGGCAGATGCGCAGCATGGCACATGAGCCCTGCCAACAAAGCACACATGAGCCTGTGCCGGGCGCTCAATCTCCTTCACCCCATGCAGGTGTCAAGAGCTTGCTGGCAGGCGAGCAGCAGGCAGCGGTCACAGTGGCTGTGGAGGCACTCATGGACGGCCGCCAGGGACCCGAAACAGACAACTTCCTCATCCTCGATCCCAAGGCGCCCCCCGGCAAGACCCCCAAGGCCGCGGGGCCCTTCAAGGACGCCATTGTGTTCATGATCGGTGGCGGGAACTACCTGGAGTGCGAGTCCCTTGTCACGTGGGCAGGCAGGGCGCAGCCGCCCAAGCGGGTTATCTACGGGGCCACGGAGCTCCTGTCTGGGGAGGAGTTTGTGGGGCAACTAGCCAAGCTAGGGGGGCAGTCGGCGTTCTAGCGCTGGCGCAGGGGGTTGTGGCCTGTTGCGTTGTGGGGAGGAATTCACCTTCAAACCCTTAATCCAGGGTTGGGGTTTAGGCACTGCTGTGTGGTCTTGGGCAGTGGTGGTCAGCAGTGGTTACCAGGTATTCAGGAGTTACTTCAGGCATCAACATTGCGAGCAAAGCCGGGGGCATCAGACTGGGAATTCTTGCTTGTTTGGCAGTCTAGCCAAAAGTAAGTCATGCACATGGATGGGACAGTGCCAGATGGGTAATTGCACATCATCATCCTTCCGCTGTACGAGACATTGTTCTGAGTTGGACACAGTGAGCCCCACCGGGGCGTGTAGGCCGGCATGACTGGTTGCCAACTGTTATCACAGGGACCAGTTGGGGTACCCCGTAAGTTGAAGGCCCTGCCCCAAAATTTCTTAACTGGCCCCCGAGAAGTGCTATTGAAGCCAAATACTTGTTCAAGTGTTCAACAACTGGCAAATTGCCAGCACACATCCCTGGCCTGCCGCAATAGGACCGCCGACCGCCGTTTTTCGATATAAAGGCGGCCTTTGGCAAGGTGCACAAAGGCAAACGCAGACATCATAACTGCCTTCAACGCGCACCTGTCCGAGCTTTGATTGCCGCTACGCTACTCACTAAGTGCCACTGCTGTCTTGGTCCCTCAAGTCCACCACTGTTACTGCCGAGTTATTCAACGCCGCCAAGTTCACTCCACGCCAAGGGGCTGCTGAACGTCCTATCCACTTCTCTACTGCTGGCAACTGCCTACGCTGGAAGATTGGATTAGGTGCGTGGTACGAGGGTGTCTGTGCCGTCCTGTGCACACAGGTGCAACATATTGCGCTGTTGCATGCCGCCTCTCGGTACAGGCCGAAACCCGTGTGCTCTCTCGCGTTGTACGTTCCGAACCCTGCACACGACCCTTTTGTTTCTTTGAGCTTGCTCATCTATTTCCCAAAGTGTATTCGGTGGGAAACGCTTCCCCTACAAAATTGTATGAGTGCATGCATGCATATGCGTAGTCTCCCGCGTAAAACGCTTTGGAAGGCAACTGCACTGCTTATACAAAGCACGCGTCTCTTTCGTACGTGCTGATACCTAGGGTGGTAAAAATAGGGTGTGCTGCACGCCCAACACTGCACATAGTACTGCCAACCAATGTAGGAGTTACGGGTTTTGTGCAGTACCTTGGTTCAAGTGCTCCGTGCTGTTGGATAACTGTCCAACCCATCACTTCCTGCATACCCCACGTTTACCTCTTGCTCCTTCTCCTCTGACCATAGGAGTGTTGTGCTACCTTCACCTTGCCACGCCCTGCCTCAGCCTTGCCTGCCTGGCAACACTAGTCCGAGCCGAGACAACCTACGCCAGGGTATTGCTGCACATACCGCAGCTAGCGAGGGATGTCGCTGGACCGGCAGCCAAGCGATGACCTAGGTCAGTGAACCCTCAGCAGGGTCTGGCTACCCTGCTATAGGCAGCAACCTTGGCAGCTTTCAAAAGGGACTACACTTTGGTGTTTGTACCGAGTCAAACTTTGTGCCTTGCTCCAAACCACACTTGTCTACAGGACCCTGCGGCTCCAACTTTGAAGTGCACCCCTTTGCAACGCACACTGCCGCTCTTGCAATGCAATATGCACGAGGTCGGGAACCCATCATACTGCGGTCACCTCCCCCTGAACCCCCACTCCCCCTGCAGAATATGGCGGGGACGCGGAGGATGAGGGCACCTCCGGGAGCGTCCTGCGCGAGTCCAAGGAGGCCAAGCTGGCGCGCGCCTTTGCCCACGTGCTGGGTAAGGGCAGCGGCACCAAGCAGAGCACCGTGGGCCAGAGCGCAGTGCTTGCCAAGAGCAAGAGTGTGACCAAGAGGCGGCTGGAGGAGGACGCGGAGGAGGCTGCGGCTGCCAAGGCCCGGCAGATGCGGCTGGAGATGCGGCGCAGGGGGCACGTGGTGGGTGGCTGGTGCTGGGGGGTGGGGGGAGGGACAGGAAGGAAACATACAACAATTGTCTGTTGTACTGTGGGCGCAGTATCTCAAAGTGCAGGGGGTGGTGGTTGGGGACGGGGGGAGAGGGGTGCATTGGGTGAGATGTGTGCGGAGGTTGGTGCACTTGGTTATTGTGGGATCATCACTATGTACTGCACATGCAGGCTGGCAATTAATTTCCGGAGCAGGCCATTGCATCCCCACACCCCAATTACCCACTCTTTGCAACCCCCCATGCAGACCGTCCCCAAGCGCGGTCAGCAACCGGAGCGGGATGCTGCTGAGAAGGCGCTGCAGCGGGTGGCCACAAGGTGGGTGGAGGAGGTGGTGGCGGGTGGGATTTTGTGGGTCTTGTGGTGGGTGAGGCGGTCATGCAAGCCCTATGGGCACATGCGTGCATCCCAAAAGGACACAGACCAGAGAGCAGTGGGTCCACCCTTGTTGCGGGGATGTGCCTGGTCTGGCATGGCATGACGCACGGGCTTTCATGGGCACTGCCTCCTGTGCACATTGTCCACCGCGGGGGTGTCAGCCATATGCATACTGCACCATGCGACCCTCCCGCTTAAGCACCACGCGTGCTGACATGGACACTTGATTTTGGCGTGCACATTTACCTGAGGATGACCTGGGTGGGGCTGTTGTATACTGAGGATGACTTGGGTATGGTGTCCAATTTCAAACCCTTCAACCTACACCCTAACGCTGAAACAATGATACGCGCAGGGGTGTGGTCCGGCTGTTTAATGCTGTGGCAAAGGCTCAGAAGGCGCAGCGCGAGGCGGCAGGCGGGCTCAAGGCCAAGTCAGCGGGGGCCACCAAGGGGAGTTTTCTGGCAGAGCTGCAGGGGAGGTCGGCTGGTCCAGGGAAGGCCAAGGGGGACGCTGGAGAGGATCAAGATGAGGAGGAGGGCGAGGGGGATGGGTGGGATGTGCTGCGAGATGACTTCACTGGGCTGCCAGGTGAGGCAAGGGGTGTTGGATGGGGGGTTATTAGTAGTGATCATGAAGGAGAGAAGGCCAATGCCAAGTACTGCGCCTGTTCCAAGGCAGATGGCCATTTCAATGACTTGCCATGTGCACAGCCAGCATGAAGCCACAAGACCTGTGCGCGCCATTTTTTCCTGACCTCCCATGTGCCAGCCGCTTTACACTGTAACCCTTGCCAATTAGAAGTCAATGGATTTTTTCCCCGATTAATATCAACTTCTTTTTGTCCCCAGGCGCCTCAAAGATGAAGGACTGGGATAAGGCGGTGGAGTCGGACAGCGATGAGGGGGTGCCAAAGGGCATGGATGGCAGCGACTCAGGTGGTGACGCGGGGTGGTGAGCCCTGAGCGGCGGGGGGGTGCAAGCAGGCCTGATAGGCAAGTATGCCTCACAGTGTGCTAAACAGATGGTAGATGACCAACACGTGTGGATACCCCTGGGATGGTGATTGCAGCAGCATCAGGTGAATGCTCCATTGCAGACAGGGAGATGGTTTGTATCATGACAGCAATGTCGCTTGCAGCTTGAATTGATTTAGCTTACAGTGAATTTAAACAGTCAGGTTCGAGATTAACTACTTACGCAGCTATCTTAGGGCCTAAATTGTGCCTGGCATGCTCTTAATCATTATATCACTCACATTCTGATAATAGTATGATGCTGCTACAAATACATCGTTAAATGCTGCAGCATCTATATCATGAAATTGTCGATTGTTAATGTATATCAATGATGTATGTCACATTCCAGAACATTTTTGTACAACCAAGCTTGACATGTACAGTCACTGTGTAACAATACACCCAACTCTTTAGTTGGCATGCAAACCCAAGCAGTACGTGAGCCCACAATACAATTATTGCAATGACTGGCAGCTGCTGCTGCTGCTGCTGCCTGGCAAACAATGCAACACGCCATGTGCGCCGCACAAACTGAGCACACACCGTGGGACCTGTGCCATATTTGGGATGCTGCCGCAAGCTACTTGCCGGTGCCAGTTTCCAACACTAACCACTTCACAGTCGCCTCATCAGCCAGCATCCGCCAACCACAGCGATGCCGCATGTACCAGCGGTTCCTTGCAGGGCTCGACAGCGTCCCTGAGGTGCCACCCTGCCCAAGGTGCCAACCCGTGCCGCTTATCGCGTAGTACGTGGGGTATTTAGCCTGGGGGCCACGCCAGCTGGCGCCCCCCCATGACATGCAGGTGCAGGTGGTACACAGACTGACCTGCAGCAGACAAGGAGGGGACACTTTGGCAACAAGGCATGCATGTGGACATCCAACCATCAGGCATATGCAGTGGCTATGAATGCACATGGTCATGCACATCAGCGGAGGCCCCTGCAAATTGCAGCAAGACAGGCATACTTCCAAACCTAAATATGCACAGCAGCATGCATAGATGGGCATGGGTACCCACACCCCGTCCAAGCTTGACGGCATCAAATGCATGCAATGTGGCATGCGTTGGAGCGTGGAATGCATCTCATATGTGCACGGCAGCATGGCCCATTCACGCCTAGCTGCCCAGGCTGGCTGCACTTACATCCATGTGGCCCGTCGTTGACCACCACTCGGAAGCCCTGTGTCAAACCCTCTGCAGGGGGAGCACATGAAAGGGGGTGAGGGAGGGTGGGCAGGGGGAGCTATGCCTGGCTCAGCTTATAAGTTGTAGCATGGAAAGTGCGTGAATGAATGGCCAATGTAAGTACGGCATGAATGCGTGGCTAAGGAGACATGGATCGCATGGATGAGGGTATTGCCTGGCACCACCACGGCCCCTCTACTTTATAAGCTGCCATCAAGCCTCCCTTGCCCTCCCCACTACATTGAAAGCTTTGGGTTAGCCACCACCAATCCTCCCACTTCCCTCCTCGTCCCAACACCCACCTTGCTTTGCCACCAGCTGCGCCACATACATCAGCTGCCCCAGCACCTCCTTGTTGGCCTCAGTGGCTAGGCTCAGCTGGGACAGACCGTTGCGCTTCTTGGGGATGACCAAAAAGTGCACGGGCGACTGGGGGTTGATGTCCCGGAAGGCCAGGCACAGGTCGTCCTCATAGATGATGTCAGCAGGGATGGCACGTGAGACGATCTTGTCAAACAGCGTGGGGGCGTCCTCAGCTGGCCTGCAGGGCCCGGGGCAGGGTTTTGCTAGGGTTTTGCTAGGGTTTGACAGAGTCCCCGTACATGAAGGAGTACAGCTGTGGGCGCTGATCAGGGCGCACGTGTAAGCCTTGGCAATTTTTTCTATTGGAATATGAAGAGCTGCAATTGAACGTTTTTCGCATGTTATTGGCAGCATGACACCTCCCCTGGCGAGAGGCAGCGTGGCACACGGTGCACTATTTCATATCAACCAGGTGACTTCTGGAAGTGTAATTGAGCTGCAAGCCACACCTGTTTGCGGCTGCCTGGGCGGCTGCCTGCTGCTCTGAAGCCATGGTGCGCACGCAAGGGGTGTGGTGCCCGAGCGAGGCGGGGAGAGTCCCACCGCCTATATGTGGCTGGGCGGAAGCACCCTGCCTGGCTGCCCAATAGCCTGAAAACCTGGATGGGAGGTACAAGGCAATATTTGTTGGACAGATGGTTTGTGTTTTCGAAGCTGCTCGTTTCGGTGCCATGGTGCTAATCGGTGCCAAGGCAGTTGAGTGGGGTCGCTACTATGGGTGCACTGGTTGCAGCTGGTATCAGAACACCCTGCGTTGACCCGATTTACCTGCTGTAGGTTGGCTTCTGTACTGCACAAACTTGAAGCCGAACCAATGCCCCTGGAGCAGCAATGGGCACCATGAGGATTAAGAACCAGGTTACGTCGATGGTAACCAATGGGTCCAGGGCAGGGTGTATCTAATACCTCTACTTTATACGGGCCCAGTCCTATCCAACCCCGTTGCTAAATAGACCAACACACCAAGTGAAACAGGAGGTTGGGCACCTGACACATGGGACCACCTTGGGCCACACAACTGCAACCCCACAGCTACATGAGATTACATAAAGTACAGCAACCTGTGACTGTCCTCAACAACAGCACCGGAAGTTACTGTGGATGTAGCTAGCTTTCACTCAGCAGCTTGCAGGTAGAGTATCCTTTACCTGAGACGGCGTTCATATTCTGGAGGCTGGGAGCAAGAACCAAGCTTTCAGGTCAGGTGTTGTCGACCACCTACCGAGTAAAGCTCTCCCAGTGCGTTTGGGTCAAGTACTGGGGCATTGCTTGGTGCACAATGCATGCATTAGCAAGGGGAAGCCAGTTTCCTCCCCGTGATATGAGCCACCTGCTTTCCGCGAGGTATGAAGTCCCTAACTTGCCTGCACCACGGCGCATTCACGTTGACAAGCTCCTCAAACGTTCAAAGTTTATGTTCGTGGGTAGTTTAGCCACGACTCGTTAGAGGGCTGGCTCCTGGTCCTGTTTGGGTATATGCATGCATCGTAAACACTAAACGGGCTGAGAAGTTGTGGGACACCCAATGCAGTCTGAGCCTCATACTCGACACCCGTGATACCGTAGTTGCCTCATATACTTCGCCAGGCGTCGCTTACCTGAGAACCTTGTCACTGACAGCTGGCTTTTGTGTTGCGGCGTATGGCCTTTCCCTGGTACAATTGCCTGTAGTCAGCCGTCTTGACATGGATAGGGTGGGAGGCTAAAGCACTCATAGCTTCCAGAGGGGACAGTCTTCCCTCACCTGGGGATGCCCTTCTGCGAGTGTAGCGATGGCTCGACCACTGAAACTCGACATCAAAGTGGTCATGCTGGGACAGCAAAGCGTAGGTAGGTGCACCCTTATTAGGCAATTTTATGCATAATGCTGAGCCCTGACTCAGGAGTGAGCCCATTTCAGCCTTAAGGGGTATTTCAAGAACTTTGCTCCACGCTCGTCTTGCCTGAGTGCCTTGACTCGTTATAGTGATAGACCTAGTGCACAGATCACTGCAGCATGTCAGGGGTGCACAGCAGTCCCAGCCACCCAAGGAGCAATGCATGAAGTGTTCGCTGGAATACCCTGCAGGTAAATCCTGCTTGCTGGACCGATACATCACGGGGGTCTATGATGAGTGCTCCAAAAACACGATCGGTGCAGCGTTTGCCGCCAAAAAGGTACTGTGCTGCGCGCTTCACTACTCACCCTCCCACCACCCACAACTCAATTCTGTGCACCAGAAATTATTTGGCAAAAGCAGCTGCTCAACATAGCCACTGCAGTAGGCATGCACATATTCAACACAACCCAAGGACATAGTGCAGAGACCTGCCAGCGCACCAACCTCCACCGTTGTCTCTCCCTGTCCTAACCCAGCTGGTACACAACCCCCTACACCTCTTCCCATCACCCACCATCCCATGGCCATTCATCGCACCACCCCAATGCTCCACTCCCCTTATCCCCGCCATTCATTGCACTGCAAACCCACCTCAAATTCTCTCCCTCTTCACCAGGAGAGGGTGAGCAGTGGCCAAGTGGTGTCCCTGGGCGTATGGGACACCGCCGGCGCTGAGCGATTCGACAGCCTCAGCCGGGTGTACTATCATGGGGCCAAAGCAGCCATCGTGTGCTTCCAGATCAATGATGAGCAGAGCTTCAAAAAGGCAAAGTTCTGGGTGCGTGGCGTGGAGGCTGGCAACTTTGGTCCCTTCCCTGTCCCTAGATTTTGCATTTTCTCAGCCAATGTGTCTGGTGGGTGGGTTGGGAGGGATAGTGTCGTGCTACTGGCATGGCATCGAGGATTTCTGGCGGTCATGGTTGGTAAAATTCGGGCTGGGCATGAGGGTTGCAAGCATTCTCGATAGGTGCATGGGCTTGCATGCCATGTGGGAAGGGATGCATGTGGGTGAGCATGCATGCCAGTACCCACATGTTGGCACATGCAGGCCACAAGGGTGTGCAGTGTGGCTCAGCAGTGGCAGGGGCTTAATGTTGTGGATGGCGCGCGACTCCACACACAGCTTTCCATCCCCATGCTGCAAGCATTGCACATAGTTCACAGGCCAAGCACATTATGCACTGCCCTGTGCAAAGCGCATGGCAGTTGCTGCATCCTAACGAAGCCCACTCCAGCCCATGCATCTCATAGGGTGAATGGGCTCCAGCCATCTCAACATCAATTCACAGGAGTAGTCAGCCATTTGTGCTGCTCCTAGGCTGTTCGATCCCCTACAAATCCCCTGCTACTTTGGTCACGCTGCTGATTGCACGGTAAAACCTGCATAAAAGGCTTGCCATCCGAGCACCAGGCTCTGCCACGTGCATGCACATGCGACTGCCTGACCAGCTGACAGTTTCCCATGCACCTCAGGTGGGTGAGCTACGGGAGCATGAACCTCACTGCACGCTGTTCCTGGCATGCACAAAGGTAGACCTCCTGGAGGAGGAGGAGCAAGGGGAGGAGAGGGCCGGAGGGGACAGCAGTGTGCACTCAGGTGGGTGGGCAAGCTTGTGAGGGAAGCCTTGTGTGTATTGGGCGGTATTGGGCGTTCATTACAACGGGGTTGAGTGGACCTGGGTGGGCATGGTGTAGATTAGGCGTGGGATACAGCGGCATTCATGTAAGGGTAAATACGGTGCCTGTTGCAGTCACAGTTGCAGTACCATGCGTTTTCCAAGTAGGATTTCTCCACCTAGAGCAGCCTCACACCCCGCCTCCTTACTCTGGCACGCCTGACACGCATCCCCTACTCCCAGGCCGCTCCACCCGCTCCGTCCGAGAGGCGCGAGTGCCTGAGGCCGACATCCTCGCCTTCTCCCAGCATGTGCACGCGAAGGTGTTCTACACGTCGGCAAAAACGGGGGAGGGGCTGGACGCGCTGTTCCAGACCGTGGCTGAGGATGTGTCCAGTACCCTCCCTCCCAATGTCAATGGCCTTGCATCCCCAACCAGCTCCCAGGGACGAGAAGCGGGCATCATCCACCTGCTGGCGCAGCGCACCTCCATGCTACCGGGGGCGGCGCCTAGGCCTGCGCTCAGCAGTGGGGGAAGCATAGGGGTGGGGGGTGGGATGGACAGCCCGCGGGGTGGCAGTGGGTGGGCGCCGCCACCTCGGCGACCGCCGTCCACGTGCTGCTAGGGTTTGAACGAGGGTTATTAGCAGGGTTTCTGTCTGTAGAGTTTTCGCGCAGGGTGATGGGGTGCAATTCCATTGGATTGCATCCCGCGCATGGGGGATTTGGGAATGGGAAACTATGGGGGAAGGGGAGAGGAGAGGCATAAGGAGGTCAACCACTGGGCTGCGATGGGTGTGCATGTGGGAGTGAGGTGTGTGCTACGTGTTCTGCAACTGGTGTAAGCTCTTCTGCAGGGCTGCGTGAACTGTTTTGGATAGAAAAACATGATGGATAGGAATTTTAATTGCTTAAGCACTGCTTGTCAAGGTTTGCCGGCCCTTCAACACTGAGGGTACGAGATGATACACCACAAGAACCATTTATTATGGGTGTTGAGCTATCTGTTTGATTGCCAATTGGGCAGTGGGTATAGTGTGGTTTAAGAGAGGTGTAAGTTATACTACAAATAAAATAAATAAATAAATAACTACGCTCCTCATCTCAAGAATGAGGGCGTTGGTTGAGGAAGAGACAGAGTGAGAGAGAGCCAGCCTCGGAGGCTGGTCATTCCCTCACGTGTCCCTACCATAATGGCCGAAGCCAGTTTGGCCCTGGGGCCTGACTCGGGGACAGGTCCTAGCCCTCCCCTCGTCGTGTGTGGCGTACGTTGTGGGATTGTTCAAGGTGGGCCTTAGTGCAGTAAATTTTGTGGAGCCATTTGACTGATTCAATATGAACTTTAGTCATTGTGGTAATGGCAGATGGTTTTGACACACCGAGTTTAGTGAGTGATGCCATAGTAGTTATACTACATTTGAAGGACTGTTTCCAGGAACTGTGGCTGCTAGTTGCCAAGGTCAACCACTGTGGACCGGTGCTGGACTGGCATTCGCATGCCGGCCGCTGTTGCCGTAAATTTCAGCACAAAACTGTGCTCGAGATATTGCCCACGCGAATCTGAGGCTTTGGCGCTAGACAGGGAGCAGGGTTACTCTCAGTGGCACGTTGTGGGCACCCACACATGCGATTCTGGCAAGTGCCAGGCTGTGGAACCTGGACGCCCGCCCCGCCGCGCGCCGCCCAAGTGCATGCATCAGTGTTGGTACGCGCTTCGGTCACACATGCGTCACTCGCGCTAACTGATTCAACCCAGCAATAGAAGTTGCAGGTTATACGGTGCGTAACGGCTGGACGCCACGACTTGAAGAGAGTGTGTGTGTACACAGCCATGTACATGGCGTGAGTGAATTCAACGCGCAGCTCTGTTTCTTGCTTGCTTCTTGTGCATTTTCGATACTATCGAAGAGCGTGGTTTCTGTGTTATGCGGTTGTAATCCACTAGCTGCAACGTTTCAGTCCTATTCCAAAGGTTCACATCGACGTCACAATAGGTGGGATGGGGATGTGACTGCAAGGCTGGCTGAGGTTTGAAGAGGTGACCTTACTGGTCGGTCTGGGATTTCATAGAACACCTTCCCAGGCACCTTCCCAAACACCTTCATAGTCACCTGGTATATTGCATGCATGCACCCACGTCGGTTTTACCAATTTTCCGAACTACTCTTCTGTAAAAGCATCTAGTTGTTGGGAGTTGCACAGTTCTAGACGACACCTTTCGGTGACAGTCACCAAGGTCTGGTTAGTGATCACCACTTCGTTCACTTACTAATGTGTCAATGATCTCATCCAGCTGACAGCTCAGTAAGCAGCCTACTGAAACCTTCCACTCCTTTGTTGGTGGTTGGAAGGTGCAGAACGATAACCCATATCCTCTCATTACAGCATTGTCTGATAAGTGATAATGACCACTGTTGGGCATCAGGGTTCCATTCCCCCCAGCTCTGTAACCATAGCCACCACTGGAGTGAAAGAAAAGGCGTGTAGTACAGGCAGTTTTAAATGCGTATCAAACTGTGCAGTTGCTGTCTGTGCCAGTCACAGCGCACGTAACCGGAACAATCTTGCCACCCTGAAGTTTTATTGCACCCACTCCTCCTTCTGTGTTCAGTGCGCACACCCCTTTCTTGCTAAGTTTGCAACCTGCCTCGTACTTGACACTGCTGCAAGCACCAGCTGTGTGTGACCACTGCTGACTTCTTCACAGGGAGGCATCCACAGCCCACTACCCACCAGGCACCACTAAACCAGTAGGGGCTGAAGCCGTGGCAGAAGCCGCACCAAGCACTGGCCCCATCACAATCACCCCCGTGGCCTGCAACCTTCTGGCTTACGTGAGGTACCAAGAGACGCAGCTACAGCTACCACAACACAACCCGCAAGTGCCGCTAGCCCACCAGCCACACACGCAGTGCCTGGCCATGGGATGGTGGGCTAGCGGTGTTCAATAGCACGGCAGGACTCCCCACACGCCATGACCCAGCCCCAGTGCCTAGCCAGCGCTGACGGAATCCGTCCCCCGCCACCCTGCTGAAGCAACAGCCCCGCCCATCATGGTCCGGCCCGCTGCCCCCCCCTCTCGCCCCTTGGCTTTTATCCACCCCCTGGCGGTCCTGCTGCTGCTGATCACGGGAAGTCTCATGGCATGGCGCATCCTGGTGGACAGTGGGTTCAGTGCTGGGCATGGCGCGGGGGCCCACCACGTGACGCTCAAGGGGCCTGAAACACACAGTGGGAACGAGCAGGTAAGGGTGTGGGGGATGAGGTTGTAGGGATCATCGGTAAGGGTTTGGTTAGGGTTTTCGGGCATGGATGCATTGCATACACCAATCGCACCGGCTGGCAATTCAATATGCACAGGGCGCTGGTGTGTCAAGTGCATTTCAGGAGCACTGGCTGTTCACACGTCTGCACACACACACACACACACACATTGGGTGTCACCCAATTTGTGGGTGACACCCTCCAAAATCGGCCACAACCACAGGTGCATTGTTGTTACCCGTACTCGGCCCCACCTGCAGTAGTGGCCATTGCCTCCCCACTTCCTTCATCATTTTCCTTCCCTTCCCTCCCAGCTTCACTGGCTGGACCTGCACCCCCCTCCTCCTGGCTCCTGCCTGTCCTCCAATGCCAGCGGTGCCCCCCAGTGGGTGGCGGCAGAGAACCCCCCGTGTGTGGGGCGCACAGCGGTGGCAACGCTGATGTACAGCGACGCGGCGCTGCCACGTGAGTGGGTGGTGGGGGGGGATGGGGGGCCTGTTGTCATGGTTGGGTTGCATTGGGTCCATTTAGTGACATGACTCTGCAATGAAGGTGGGTGAGGGTTTGCCCAGTGTCAGTGTTGGGCATGCATGCAACTAGACTGCTTGTACCACACCAAATGTACCTGCGCCACAATCCTAGCTAGGGTAGCTGTGCCCCAAATCATGCAAATATTTGCCCGCAAGAAGACTTTGCCATGCGCATTTGTACCGCAAGTGTTAACCCCCCATCCCTCCACCACAGGTGTTCTTGCCACCCTTGAGAGCTGGCGCGTGTTCCGCCCGCACCTGGAGCACCACGATTTTGTGGTGCTGATGCTGCTGCCAGGGGTGGCGGGGTGGGAGGCAGCAGGGCAGCTGCAGAGGAGGTGGGGGGCAGGGAGGGGAGCACATGGAATGGAAACGTCACATGCGTGCACTTGTCCCGGCGAGGGACTGTGCGCCGTGGGGGCAAATCACACCCGTATCTCATATAACTTATGTAATACAAGCCATGATATCTGTCAATAATCCCCGTGCCATGCTTGCCTGGAATGTCACGTCCCAATGCACACCCACACCCACACCCAAACCACCAACACCCAGGGGCGCTGTTCTCAAGTTCATCTATGGCGTGAGCCACCCCAAATCAGTGCCCGGGTGTGCGGGGGCGCGCTGGGGTGTGTGCATGTCCAGGCTCAGGGTGTGGCAGATGGAAGAGTATGACAGGGTTCTGCATGTGGCGCTGGGGTCGGTGGCGCTGCGCCCATTTGGGGAGCTGTTTCACCTGTGCGGGGAGGCGGCGGGGGCAGTGGGGATTGCAGATCATCCGAATGCACCTGAGGGAATGATCAATGGAGGTAGGAGGGCGGGTGGCGTGATGCACCTGTGTGGCGACCATGCGTCTTCTTACTGCCTGGGACCCGTCACAAACCCTAAACCCTAAACCCTAAACATTATGCCGTGCTGTATCTGTCTGCTGAGCATTTGTATAAGATTTGTTATGCATGAGCGTTGGCATGCATGTGCCGGTGCCAACAACCTCTGCATGGGCAATTGTTATTGGTTCAACAGGTGCACTGTCAAGACAGCAAGCCCTGCTTGCTTGTGAGTGCATCCCCCTGTATCCCTTCTCTATGGTCTGTGGGGGATCACTTTTTGCCTACGCACTTCTCTTCATCTTGTGCCGAATGCTCCCACCATGTCTCCTTGGCCACACCCTCCCACCACCCCCACACCTGACTGGTCACACCTCACACCTCCTCTTTCCGCCCCCCGCAGATGTGTTCCTTGCCACCCCCTCCCCGTCCACCTACCTCTCTCTCACCGCCACCCTGTCCGCCGCCAACTCCAGCCATCTGCAATTGGCAGACAATGCACTCATCACACAAGTGCTGGACCAAGAAGGGGGGCTATGGCGGCAGGGGGCGGCATCGGCGCTGTGTGCGGGTTGCAGCACCAAGGGGTGTGAAGAATGCAAGAAGCATTACGAGTAGGTGCACTTCCTTATGGAAGCCTGACCTGGTCCAGTGATGAACAGTTTCAATGTGTCCAAAATTTTGTCAGATGCCATGAACTAATATCCTATGTGCTGTGGAGCGGGGGCCGTCAACAACTGTGCAGCTCCTTTCATTATATGCATATATTTTGCATTTCTATTTCATTATATGTATGTATTTTGCATTTCTATTTCATTAATTTATTGCTTTAAACATACAAAAAGAACCTGTCTAAGCAGGTTGTGAGAAATATAAATTACGAACACCATCATACATTTTTTTGACGCCCCATGCCTTGGACACACCCACCCCATTTTTTTTGTGGTTATCTAATTTTAAGAGCTGTTTTGGACCTTGAATGTGCCTGCAAATATATCAAGTCCATGATGGTGTCGGAAGTTGCAGAAAATCCCACCCTCTGGTCTACATTCTAAATTATTGGTCGAGTGGGATTATGATTGGCGAGCCCAACCAGCCCCACCGGCAGCACCCAGGGCCGGTCCATCAGCAATCTCACCCTCTGCCCCTCCCTGTCACCCCAGATCCCAGCCCGCCTCCCTTCGTGCGCGCGCCCCCCTTGCGGTGTACGACCACAACCTGCAGGGGATGACATCCGAGGAGGTCATGCACACAGTCATGGCCAGCAGGGCATACTTCCTGGTGCCAACGGGGCCACCTGGGGACAAAAGAAGCGAGCTGCGGGGGCTGCAAATGGTTCTAGGGACCATGGAATTTGCCACCGCTGTCCAGCAGTTTATCAACCAACCGGTGGAGCCTAGTGACCAGGTGAGAATCCTCCGCCATGCACCTCTAATTACCAACCCACTACAATGCAATAGAAACTGTCCTGTTAAGGTGGCGCAATAAAGTAGCATTTGCAGCATTTGTTTTTCTTTCTGTGGGCACCAGGCTGGGTTTGAATTGCGTGGCCCTGGCAAGACCACGCTAGGCTGCCCTGCAAGGGTTCATGGTGACACGCCATGGAACACATCGCCATAAATGTCCAGTACTTTTAAACTAGATGTATGTGCAGGTGGCCACCCCCCTCGATGCCACGGCGCTGCTGCAAGAGGTGGAGGAGGACAACGAGCAGATCATGGCCTCAGAGCTGCAGCAGGGCTACGACCCGCCCCTCCTGCCAGCGCCCCCCAATAACACCAATGCCACAAGTGCTGACAGCTGCTCCCCTCCACCGGTGGCCGTCATCCTGCCACGCGCAGTGGTGCCAGAGGCAGCTGAAGCCTTCCTGGGCCTCAACATCCCTGTGTACGTGTGCAACCCCGAGTCTGCCACATGCAAGACCGGGCCCTCCGCCATTGGCCGGGACGCAGGCGCCTTCCTGTCTTTCATTGTCAACAACTATTACTGCCTGCCTGACATGATGATCTTCATCCACGGCCACATGGCCCCCACGTGGCACCAGGAGGCGCACCTGGACACCATCATGGCAAACACATGCTTCAGGACGGAGTACAAGAACTTCAACATGCTGCTGAACCAGGACTGGAGACACTTTGGCCAGAAGATACCTGGATGGGCCAGGAACCGAGGCGTCGTGCTGTCAAAAGCAAAAGCAGCTGCCTGGGAGCAATGGATTGGCAAGTTCCTGGGTCCTGAGCCGCCTAAATTCCAGGGCCCATGCTGCGCCCAGTTCATGGTGCGCCGGGAGCGGGTAGTGGCCAGACCATTAGAGCTGTACCAAGCTGCATACAAATACGTCACTGCCACGGGGTATGATGCGGGGGTGGTGATGGAGGTCTTGTGGCAGACCATTATGGGAGAGCCAGGCGTGTTGTTTCCAGAGCTTTTCAATGACAAGTACTATAATGATCCCAAGCTACCGTTGCCTCTGAGAATTCCGGCAGGAACCCTGAAAGCGTATCGGGAGAAGGGGTGCAACAAGAATAATCTGGGGTTGTTGAGTTATCTGCGGACGCTAAACACAACGTGGCAGTTTTTCGATCACAATATTGCTTCCGCGTTGGAGATCTGAACCTTTAGGCTAGCCAATTGAATTTTTTCGATTTTGTGTTATCATGATTCCAACTCGAGTCAATGACATGTCATCAATATTTCATCTATTTGATGTCGAGTTAAACTTCCATTCCAGCCTAAGCACTTCCACAGCGGTTCAATAGGCATCGCTTCTGCTATTGCCAGCACAACAACTAGCACAAAACGTTTACTAGATTACTCGCTGCCAGCTACTAGCCAGTAGCTACTCACATTACCGAAGTTTTCACTGAGAGAGAATTTTTGAGGTGCTTTACATTCATGTCCACTTGCAGAAAATACAGTGCGCTGTAAATGTCGCACTGGTCAGCAGGAAGTATCTTCATGGTGATGAACTTCATAGCGTATGGCGCACACTTGGTGTTTGAAATATTTGAGTAATCCCCTGCATTGACTCGATAGGGCTAAATTTGCCCAGTGTGGCACAAATCATTCTAATGCAGTGCAATTAGAATGATTCACAATTATTGTGGAAAGAAAAGGTGCATGTAAAGTGCATGCCCATGCTCAATTAACTCTTGGAGGTCACCTTTCAAGACTTTCATTGTGAGGATTTTGCAAATTTGGCATCGGATGGCCTTTCCGATTGAATTAACTCAATTATTACAAAGTGGTCCTCTTCAAAGCTGAATGTTTTTCATTGCTCGCTTGCTAACACTATGGCAATGGGCTCTGGCCAAACATATATGCACCTGGTTCAGTGACGCATAAAGTGACGCTTGAGATCCGCGGCCAAGAATACTGGCATGCAGCCAGGGTCCCACGCAGCGCAGCTGAATTGCAGCCAAGATACCACGACTTAGCGCAGCTCCCTCGTTTGAGCACCCGAACTGCATCGCTAGTCAGGTCAGCAACGCGGCCCGTGCATTTGGGCAGTGAAAATGCCTGGAGTGTCATGTTTTTTCCGCCAAAGTCATTGAGCTCCACCACCAGCTGCAACAGGGGGACACAACTAATTCACTAAACCTGTGTCAGCTTGGGGTTGGTTACATAACACACGATACTGCTGCAGGGCGGTGCAAACGTATCCTGGCAGCACAAATGGCAGCAAGGCTTGCATATGGCTGGCAAGACTTCCCTGCGAAGGTTGCATTAACTGTCCCAACGCACCTTGTTGTCTTGACTGCCTGGCAGGTCGCGGCACACGCAGCGGCGTACGCCTTTCAAGGCAAACCCAGCGTAAATGCGGCCGGCAAAGGGCGGCTGGCCAGGGAGGGCCAAGGGGGCAGCATCAAATGCTTTACAAGAGGCATTGTTGTTGGCGATCCCAGCAGGGTAGACAGTCAGCGAAGGGGAGGACAATCCATCAGGCCTCTGGGGAGGGGGGGGGGTGCACATTTGAAGCAGTGACAATGGTGATGTACAAGTGGTGTGTCATAAACATGTTAGTGTACGCATGGCTTGGTATGTACCCCACAGGTTGCACACACATTGAAGGCATTGTAGTGACCGTGCTTGCACTGAATAGGGCATGGGCTGCATTAAATGCGAGGTTAAAAATGCCCCACACATGGCACAAACATGCAGAACCGATTTGCATATGTATTTGTGTGTACGGCGGTCATTTGACCAGGTTTGCATACATGTATTACCATATTCAGGTGAGAACCCCCCCACTGTATGACCAAGCTCGAGTACCATGGATTCTTGGGCATCCAGTAGATAGTAATACTACTCTAGCAACACGACACAATATTTTGGTGGCAGTCATGAACGAATCCACGATACTGAACTGCAGCAACAATGGCGGTTGTGCACATGCCACGACTTCAAAGTCACCGCTCACCAGAATATAGCATCGCGGGTTGGGTTGGCACAATATACCAGCCTCCGAAGGATACAGTCCGTAGCGAGTCGCTACACAATCCGGCGCGACTGGGGCCTGCGACACAGTGTACACAATAGGTTCAGGACTGGGATCAACAAAAACGTAATAAACAAAACATAAATACCCAGCCTGTGCGTGAACAACCGTAGTCAAGGAAAAGGAGTTTGATCAAATGGAATACATAAACTTTCTGCATGTATATTGTAATGTTTATGCATCATAAAGAAATAATAAGTGGGCGTAATACGACAGAGAAGGGAAAGCACACAGGCGGAGTTAGGCTTGCCGTCCACATGCACACATTCCATGCATGCAACGCTTGAAATTAGAAATGCCGTGCAATTGAAGATCAGCCTCTGCCATTAATCTTAAGCCCCTGCAAGATGCAAATTGCATGGCTGCCTTACCGTTTCAATCATGTCTTCTGCGTACACGCGATAATCAAAAGCTAGGGCGCTCTGACCAGGGCAGCTGGCGCATCCCCAATTCTCCGGCGGAACAAAGGGGCAGCAGCCGTTGCGATCCTCACACGAGCTGCGGGCAGGGGCCAAGTTGCTACCGATCTGATGACGATAATCAAAGCTCCAGAACAGCAATTCCCTGGATACTTTAACTTTGGACCTTAAATTTGTTGAACTCAAGATCCATGTACGAGTCAGGGGCATACTATGGGACTATGCCAACATCACTAACAGCTTATAATGTTATTACATTTGCACACCCCTGGACATGTTCTATAATCATCACCATTCTCGTGTCACATGCGTTACGAGGACGAGGACCAATCAGTTCAGGTGGGACTGTCAGTGGATCAGGTAGAAAGACCAAATCAGCAGAGCACATTGCTATTACGCCTGGCCTGGTGATTGGCAGTGGATAAGAGTTGCTTCTGGTGCATAATTAGGGCGCCATGGTGCCCTGCCCATCACATGATGTCGCATATATCGTGCTGAAAATGAGGTGGTGTGATGTAGCCGACCAAAGGCACCTTGGGGGCATCCGGCCAGTTTTGGTAGGGACGTAATTGGACCTTCAGAGGCCAAATACCAACATGATAAAACCAGGAGGACTTTAATATACCACACCACGCCACGCGATATATTAAAGTCCTCCTGATAAAACCATAAAAATCCCTAATAAAACGGCACCCAGGGGCACATATACATTTACCCACTTTTTTTCCTTCCTATTTTTTTTTGTCTGGCAGAGGGGGAAAATACATAAAGAGACGACAAGCAACACATATGCCCAGCCCCGGTGCATTGCAATTGCATACAGCTTCATGGCCTGTTTCTGAATATAGTGTAGTGTGCGTACATGCGCGCTTACCCGCAATCGGCAGTCTCGTAATACGACGACGGGAGTCCCCACAAGGAGGCCACTTCATGCAGCCCATTCTTGCACTCATGGCACCTGTTCAGCCTGCAGATACAAGCCACTGGTGAAGTGGACCACTCAACGATGTGAAACTGTAAGGGAAATAATTAAGCCCCTGAAACTGTAGAAAAAAAATGGACCAGAACAGAAAACAGTTGCATGCGGCAGCGACATAGGGGTGTTGGAGGAGATGTTCTAAGCAGTGTAGCAACAAGGGGATGCAGGGATAGGGTTCAGGGAAGATGCGGCAGGAAGGAGTGTCACCACAACAACTTAAGCCGTTCATATAGGGTTTACACTCAGGGTTTGTGGTGTTAGGGTATTAGGGTACCTAGACCAATCTGCTAGGGTGTGCTGCGCTTTTGTTGACTTGCATGGGGTGCTAATCAGACATTTGCGTGAGAGTCTGGTGAAAGCTGTGCACTTTGATTGGGTCAATAATGCTTGCATTGCATCTTCCAAAGGGCACGCCCAGCATTAGCCCGCATGTATCACATGTGTGCATCCTAGGGGGCAGGCCCAGCATTCGATTTGGCAAAGACCTGGGTTTGGGATCTACAGTGTCACGCAAATGTGACCTTTCTTGCATCCCCGGGGCCAGGTGCAACATCAGGGATGTGGCGTTTGGGGTTTAGGGTGTCACGCTCTTGTCACATGTTTTGCATCCCTGGGGGCAGGCCCAGCAGAAGGGGGTGCACTGCTCCAGTCCCAAGGCATAGGAGACAATGAACTTGCGGTCAAAAGGGACTGAATCACTCTCCCCAATTGAGATGCGACCATCTACGGGTTTGGCCTTGATGGGCCTGAAGCAAGACCACCGCACCTGCGGAAAGAAAACCAATGTAAATAGAAATAAACACAACTGTTGAGCTTCAGCTTAAGCTCCGTATATCTTAGATTAGAGGGCGCACAAGAGGAAAATAGGTTCACATGGCAACTCCTGAACACCAAGCTAGTGTTAAAGCTATATAATGTGATCATAATGTTATGCCGCTGCCCTGCATGTCCTGTTTGTATTAAGCAAAGGGACTCACGTGACGGCAATATTGGGATGAAGACATTGTGTACTCAGATGTATGATGTGATCTGATGTGACGCGTGCGCATTTGCAAGCACATCTCGTTTTTTAACAGGGGGTCCAGGTGTGATGAATATGATATGATGACCGTTCAAGTTGCAATTGTCTGAGAGGGGGTGCCCAGAGCGCTTCTTCCATGCATGGCACCAATGGTGCAGTGATGCTTGCAGGCGTAACTACTTCCTTAGATTAAGTTTGGTCATGGTCAGGGTTCAGGATTGAATGCACATGCATACCATATCGTGACTCTGTGTTGCATCTAAGAGTTCCAAAGTATAGGCACACTACTGGGGATTAAATGATTCTTACAGCACGACAATGATTGGGACTAGGGTTTGGGGATACGGGCGCACCACTTGGTTCTTGCGGCATGTCAATGGGTTCTTGTACTTGGCGTACAGCGTCACACCTGCATTACGACCTCATTTCAAGGAATAGGAAATGCCATACGATGTTGCATCGGAGGTTGCAAACACCAGCGCCCACATCGTGCAGCAGAACCAGCTGTAGGCACCACACAGTACCATCATGGCCATCTTATACATCGAGTCATGGCTACCAATTGTTGGCAAGGCCCCAGTGCTTTGCAAGTGTACTTGTGTATGGGGTTCAGAGTCCCCTGCATGCGTTGCTAGCATCAGCAAGTTGCCAGCACATCTCTTTCAGCGTGATGCAGCCTGCCCCAGGGACAGGCCCTCAGGGAGGGTTCAACGGGTGCAGAGTACATCACCCTTGAACCCTAAACCTGAAACCCTAATCAGGGACAAGCGATCAGGGAGGGCGCACTGGGTGCAGAGTGTACACTACCCCTAAACCCTAAACCTTCGACCCTAATAGGCCACGTGCGCAGGGAGGTGCAGCAGACAGGGCATGCTTTGCGCACCTTTCATGGCCACGACGCGTGTGGCGGGCTTTGAGCCAATTAATGTCTTGGTTACCAGAGCGCCAAAGTGTACGATGTTGACAAACTCTTTGGCGTTGTACAGACGCCCTTTGCGTGACTTGGGATCAAAGGTGAAGTGGGAACACTTGGCTGTAGAGGCACATAGGGCAGCTACCTGCAGAGGTAAAGAGGGGAATTGAAATGTTTCAGTACATATTATATTATATTATATTATATTATATTATATTATATTATATTATATTATATAAACCCATTTAAATGACCTCCCGCCCACCGAAAGCACCCCGCACCCGAAGGGGTGCATCTCGTCTTTCCTCCACGTTTACCTCGTTTGGTGCGCCTTGCCCCCCCCTTATTTGTCGGCCCACCATTGTCTGCATTCGGCACCCTGCCTATGAAGGATACTTTAGAGATACTGGTGCCTGGCCATTCCTTAACTAAGAAGGAATCACCTTGTTCAGCTTCTGGGGGAATCCTAGACCTTAAACCCTAACCAGCCTAGCTACACAAGGCGCACCGTGCTCAGGGAGGCGGTCAGCTTGCAGGCTGGGGCTGCCTTGCTGCACCCACCCTTGATGATGCACGTGGAGTTGCACGTGGGGTAGTCTATGGTTGTATCAGCAAAGGGCAAGAAGCAGTAGCCTCCGGTGCAGGGCGCCCCCTGGAACTGTTCAGCCTCAACATCTGCCAAGCCCAAGAACACGTGAATGGGATGGGGGGTTTGGACTGGTATGCATAGATACAAGTGTTGAAGGTAGAAAGTGGGTGGGAGTGCAAGTAGGTGTATTTTGCCTTGGCATTGTGTCAACAATAAGAACTGTGTGCTGATGACACAACACTGTGTATCGCTTGTAGGCCTAGGCCTAGGGTATTAGCCTATAGGACAGCCTCTTAGACCTATATGACTGCAAAGATACATAAGTTGGACACAAGACTATGTCTCCTGCAGAGATGTGCATACACAAGTTATGTTCACGTGCTTTAGAGGCTACTGCTTCAGGTGGGTCAGGCTACGTAGGTATACCCGACTGGGTACAAGGTAATACATGCCATGTAACATGGTTGGGCAATGCGCGTGCACGACACTTACACCCGGCCTCGTCAAGTCTGTCGGCGTCAGGGATGTAGCCCCACGCCTTGTACGGAGCGGTTAGCATCGCAAGCCAGATGGCCCACGTGAGGCGCACTCCTATCCTGGCGCTTGAAGCGATGGCCATGGCTGGGTCCCGGTGCCTGTAGCTAGCTAGCTGTAGCGCGGTGCCGCGCGGGGCTCGATACCTGAACTGCAGCACACAATCAGGCGTCCAGATAGGTACAGCGGCAGCTAGCTTCAAATGGATGCACAGCCTGACAAAGGGTCATCACCAATGGATGTAACAATTGCATGCGTGCACGCGCACACCCAGCTGGCACATGTGGCACACTGCAGCCACAGCCATGCTGAAACCTTTTGTGAGCACTGTTAGTGAGGGTTACGGGCACACGCGAGGACGATAATCGTGATGATACTCACAGTGAGAGGTCAGATGAGGGCATGATGGCACCTATCGTCATGACTGCATCATAGTTAGTGACGGCCGCTGGCAGAACCAAAGTGTGGCGTAGTGGAAACGTGAGTAGTATATGTAATTGTAGTTCCGGTGCGCTGGCGTGTGTAAACAAACGAATATATCTCCAGTTCTGTCTCCTTCCCATATGGCATGCTTGCTGAACCGGCACTGCTTACCGTGAAAACCCTAGCGAAAAACCAACAGCAAGTTAAAACAGAAACCCGAGAAACCAGCAAGATCAATATATCCGTTACACTTGCCCCCGCCAAAGCCTTGTGAACGCCCTTCTTCACCAAGGTGAATAGCTGAAGCCCGCACTTGTGCCAGTCCTGCAGGTGACGGTGACCGTATGAGGTTTCACCTGTGCTGAACCAATTGGAACCTGCTGGAGATACCAGAGAGTAATGCTACTATTGCTAGCAGCAATAATACTTCAGACTCTGCAACAAGGTTGTTCTTGAAAGAACCTTTCAGGCATCTTACTATATATGCATGCATTGTGAGACAGAGTGTTCTCACTGTGTGTCAGCGGCTAGCCCTGTAGGCTACAGTACAAGCTGCAAGACCCCAACTTGTGAGGTATTTCATGTTGGCCATGGGTGGGCCACCTTTACAAGGTCTTTCAGTGAAAGTCTATCCGCCACAGACTCTCCAACACTGTTCCATAATCCTTCATGGTCCCGCGTGACGCAGCGAGTGACGTTGCAGTGCATATGCCAGCGCACTTGCATATGCATATGGCAGCGGCCTACAGCCCATGTACGGGAAACACAAACATGCGCTAAGAGTAGTGAAAGTCCCTCGCCAGATATAATCCTTGCAGTAGGTTGGGACTGCAGGAGGTGTGGTCAAGGTCGACGACAGTTAGTCCGCTTTCTAGAAGATCTTGCATCGGGCACCAGATACGCCTGATACGGTTGTCCTATCCTGAGCACAGAAAAACTCTCGCACCAACCCACGGCTTTCATCCAGTTGGCAAAACAACCACGCAAATTCATCCACTAGTAACACAGCGACCTGTTTCTTTGCGCTGGTGCCACCCTGCAACGTTGCATGTCTAGGTTATGGCGAAGTCACGGAACCTGTTGGCGGTAGCCCTGTTATACTGCGGTACGTCTACGGTTATTTAGACAGTTCTCAGCTACAATCAGTCAGTAGGACCGCGTCCAGTCATAACTGTACCATGTACTGTCTTTAGCCAGTGGCATATGCATGCATGCATGCATGCGGCATAACACAACAACCCGCATTGTAAAAACACTTTGTGTTTCAGGGCATGCTGCAGCCCTAAAAGGGTACCCTACCGTTTTACACACCTTTTTGCACCTTGCTGTCGCATATCTGTTGACCAGTGTGATCTTCTGATTGGATGCAGCCTTGTCCTGCACCAGCGGGAACCATGCCGCCAGTGACCTGGCCAGCCAAGGCCACGAGCAGTACCGCCGCCTCATGCAGCAATCACACAGCCATCCAGGACAGCACAACGCCACAATCCTTGCCCACCACCCACAAGCCGATGATGCAAATAATGAAGCCACCTACAGCATGGCAGCACGTGGCCTGGCGGCACTCCCTGCCTTCAACACATGTGCATCTACAGGTCAGTGGCCCACCAGCATAATCCACACCCATCCAACCCCTTGCCCACTGCACGCCAACATCTCATTCGTCCATGGAACATTATATTGCAACTTTATCGCGGCTGTGCAGCTGTGTTTCAATTTATGGCTTTAGGGTAATAATATCATGGGAGGCGTGCACCAGGGACCTGCACTGGGGCAAGGGTGTTGTGCAGGGTTGAGGGTCGAGGGTCGAGGGTTTCGTTGTTCATGAAGGCCTTTCAATGTGTACTCACCCTAATGATGTATCTGAGTCAATCAAATGTCACAGTGTGTTACTTTCGTAGCTTCAAGCTGAAGTTCAGGGGCACACTGTGATAAATGATTTATACATACATTGCCAAACGACCTGGGTGGCAACTCGTTACATTGCCAAGCCACACGGCTTGGCACGACCATCCCGCATCTGCACTATAGGCTGCTGGTGTCTGTACAATCCGTGGGCCATTCCTTGGTGCAGACCCATACGGAGAGTGCCTGAGATGTGCCAAAGGCTACCAGCTGGCCGGGGTGTTCAACCTGACCGACAAGCCTTACTACTCACAATTCTTTGGACCTGCAGGGCCCTGATTTAAGAAGGTACGCTGTCCACTTCACTCAAGGGTGCATATGCTTGGGCCCACATCATACATTAATTATAAAGCAATGCTGTAAGATAGGCATGCAATAGCTGTGACTGCTCTGGAACACCTTTGCATGTGCACTCTGTTTGGACATCAGCATGTAGTTGCCCATGAAGGTGAGGGACACATGTACAACGAGTACAACATAGGAATGGCACCAGTGCAAAACTGAACGGAGTAGAGCTGCAGCAGGTAAATTGTTAGCTGCGACTTTCATTAGAATTGCACCTAATTTGTTAGTGCAACGTTGTACTTTAAGTAATTGGCCACGTGGTGCCATGGAATATGGCTCAGAGCTCCTCATGTGGCATGTACACACCGCACCCATTATCCTTGCAGGTCCCCTGTGACCCGCTCAACACCACTTTCACCGGCTGCTCCCTTTGTCTGGAGGGGAAGGGGGGCGCCAGGCAGTGTGCAGGGTGCGGGGAGGGCTACCTGCCTCCCAATGATTATTATTACACAGAGGACTATTTCATCTGCACAGCCTCCGGAAGCTGCTATGGCGCGCTAAACGACATTGTTGGGTTGGATGTTGGGTTGTCTGGTTATTCGACTTACGGAGAGTTTGGCATCATCAGTGCACCCTGTGTGCGCTGTGCGGACAATGACACCCAGGCACATGTGTGGAGTGTGCAGCCAAGGCCACGCTAGCATCTGGTGCAGTAATAGTCCAGTGTGTTTTAACAAAGAGTATAAATTGTCCTGTTGATGCCATTCCAACGGGAGCCTGGGCAATGAATGAAGCCAGTCGGATGGAGCCCGCAGGGGTTGTATGTATGAACTGCAACTCCTCCATGCTTGGCTGCAGTCGTGTGTCTGTGGACATTGCCAACAAGGCATTCCTCAACACCACCAGTTTGACATCCAACGGCAGCAAACCCATGGTCCGCGCTTGTCAGCCATTCTTAGGATGTGTGGGCTGCCCCCAGGGAAGGGTTTTGACAACCCCTCGGGTGGCATTGAAGTGGCTTACCAAGCAGGAAAGTCAGCTTATATCATATTATAATGCACCATGGTCTTCCCAGGGCAGCTGTGCAGTGGTGTGCGATGACCTGCTGTGTGCCGAAGGGGAGTGTCGCGATGCGCAGTTGCTAGGTGAGCGACAAACCCTCTGGCCGCACTTAGCTGCACTTAGCTGCACTTAGCATGAGAGTACCCATTGCTCCCCATCCTTCCCATTAGCAATGCCTTCAAATGTGGGTCAAGTGTGTTGCGCACATTTTGCTATGTGCATGGAGCGGTTCAAAATGCGGGTGCCCATAAATATCAGATATTGTACTCAAGTCCTTGGAAGTCCAGCTCCCTTCCCATGTTTTGTACTGTACGTTGGTAGATGCAATGGTCAAACAGGATCATAGCTCAATATATAGTTTGATGATGCCTATGAAAATAAATTGCTTTCAATTTGGCAAAGCCAGCAACTTTGCGAAGAGCATGCCTGACACTGACTTTTGACAGAACTTGTGAAGTCAGGTGACATGCAATGCAGGCTGAGCTAGCTGAGCACAGTCATGTATTCAACAGTTGGGTGGCCACTGACACATGTTCCCATTGTGGGTGCAGGCGGCAGCGTGGATCTGTATGATGATGCGCCGGCCAACTTCCCGGGAGGCTGTAAAGCCTGCCCACCATTCCATGTTGGCCCCTCGCAATTCAGCAACGAATTGTGGTATGGCTCTGAAAGCCCCATGCGCTGTCTGGACTGCGAGGACCTGAGATGCGCCCCTGACGGTTGTTCACCCTTGTCGGGCTGCCAGCGGTGTCCACAGGGGTATGTGCGCGTACCCAGCGAGCACATCTCAGACAGCGGCACTGAGACAGTGTTCCGGTGCGTGAGCTGTGAGGATGGCTTCATGTGCCCCTCAGCAGATGGCTGTCAAGGGTTGAGCGAGGCATACACCAGTCTGGATCTCACAGAGTCTGAAAGGGAGCCTGCTAACCTAGGCGACATGCAGGTGAGCCGTTCATTGCTTATGCAAATTAAAGAAACTTGAATGAATAAAACAGACCCTTGATCTTTATCTTGGAAATGTGGTGTGGCATGGATTTATCACTGCAAAAAGAATAGGGTGGACCCAGCTAAAACCCAGCAACAGCCCGGCCTCTCCAAACCTGTCTGTATGTGCACATGTGTCATTTTGAAGGATATTGCACATATTGTTATATCGTTACCATGGTTGCCAATGCATTGTTAGGGATCCCTGAGCAATTGGCATCTAAGCCATATCTAAGCCATACTTAATGGCTTGGATACTGTGCAGGTAGGATGCATGAACTGCTCTGCCTACGGATGGATAGCTCGCCCCATCCTCCCCATGAACTTAATGACACCCATGGAGGATATATCCAATCCCAGCCTGGATGGAAAGTTGACAAACGAGTTTTATGAAGAGGCAGGCACATCTGCAGCCTATCTTTTGGATTTGGTTGGTCAGTCAACTAGCAGCGGCAGGATTGGAATTGTTTCTTCTGAGAGGTTTAATCAGTCCATTGGCAACGTGTGGGGTAGCAGTATCTACATTGCGCGGTGTGTCAGCTGCGACACGCTGCAGTGCGCGGAAGGCGCATGCGACATGCCTACTGAGGAACAGCTGCATGTTTCTGATGGCCAACCGCAAGGGGAGATGGCTGGGTCAAAGTCTTTGGCATATGGCTGTAGGGCATGCTCCAGGGGCATGAAAGTGGCGTATCTGCCAGGGTGGAATCTGCATGCCTGCATTAAGATCTAATTTAGTGTGCAACTAGCATAGGGAGGCAATACTGCTGCTTTGGACACTTTTAATAGTGTGCATGCATGCAGACACTGTTTCCTCCACTGCCACTACTCCATCCACCACATTTTGCCCCCCCGTGACGGGTTCCCTGATTGTCAATTGCTTTTACTATGTGGCTATGATTGCTGCTATGCCGCCTAGCCTATGAAGCCTTATTTATGCCTTTGGCGTCTGTTTTCTTGTCTTTTCTTTTCTTCAGTAGTTTGCTAACCCCTGCACGGCTGCACTTGTAGCAATAACCACCCGGGTTGTCCACCACACATGCATGCACCCACACAGACCGGGGTGCGCCCACCACTGGTGGGGTTATGGTTTGGGGTTTCAGGTTTAAAGCCCCCCACATGGTCTAGGTGGTTAAAATGTTAGTCAATTGATATCATATAAATCGTCATTTATATGATATCAATTGACTGACTTTTTAATTAAAATTTTGTAATAAATAAACTATATCCAGAATGTAGTCTGCTCACGCATTGCGCCCCACAGCCCAGAGGGAGCCCCTCGCACCGGGCACTGCATGCATGGTATATCACTTTGGTACACACCAGTATATGGGGCAGGGATGCCCTTGAACGTTGAGGACACTGTGAGGGGGGTTGCAGTTGGCTAGTTTGAAGAAATTTGTATGGGATCGGTGATGTCAGGTGTGTTAATATATACGCCAGGCACCTGGTTTATATATTAACACCCCTGGTGAGGCTGCTCAGAACTTCTTGAAGGGTGAGGCTTCCAAGGCTGGCATGCAACAAGGAAATGGGTAAAGTTTTAATTACTGTTTAATTACTGAATGTCTCCGGATGTGCAGGCTCAACTAGGTCAGCAAAATTTGGTATTAAATTGAATATTTTATTAGCCAGCATCATCCGATTGATGAGGCTCGAGCTGGAAATATGCTGCAAGCAGAGTTCCCATCCAGGTTTCCCCCTAGAAATATAAAAGGAAAGAAAGTAAGGGAGCGCACAACTTTGGGTCCATGATACATAACAGCCATAGACCATGCTGAACTCGTGGCTTGTGAGCGCTGGCAAACTATGCAGTTGTGCATAAGATGTCCAAGGGAGAAGCCTTGTTGTGGTGAAAACTGCCACGTTGTATTGATTGTCTAAGAAAACCTCAGCAACCCCAGATTGTTCTTGTCACACCCATTCTCCTTGTACGCTTATTTGAGATATTTGAATGAACTGCGGTCGCTGCATTCATCACTTGTGTTGTTGGTGCATTGCTCAGCAGGTTGAACCGGCACTGCCTACCGTGAAAACCCTATCAAAACCCCTACAGCAGGGTAAGCTAGAAACCGAGTAACCAGCATAATCATTGTACCGTTACAGTTGCCTCCGCCAAAGCCTTGTGAATGCCCTCGTTCACCAAACCTACCAGGTGGATAGCTGAAGTTATCCATACTAATAAGGCTACGCTTGCATGTTGCCAGCATCAAGTCGCAAAACTTGGATTTGCAATCGCACATCCCAGGGGTTGGATCAGTTTGAGCCAAGGGCAAAAATAGCACGACCTACAATAAAATTTTATTCTCAATCCACTTTGTCATCTTTGTTATCATGTACTGGCCCATGGAGAAAATTATCAGTAGTCTAACTCCGCTGTCACTGGGTTTTCCCCAGGTACATAACATGCACGTAGATTCCACCCAAGCGAATATGCCAATTCCATACCCTTGGGGCAGGCACTACAGCCATATGTCTTTGGCCCAGCAGCCTCGGAATTTGCAGACATGTCAGAAATGCGCAGCTGCTCCTCTGATGGCATGTCGCATGCGCCTTCCGCACATTGCAACGTGTCACAGCTGACGCACCGCATGGCATGGACCCCGCCCACCCATGATCCACCTGAAATTTGGATGTTACCACTGTCATACATGGAACCATCCAAAACGTTGGCTGGTGCCGTTCCTGCATCTTCATACCAGCTGTTGGTGTACATCACACCTCCCATGTAGGCGGTGCCCAGGGGAGAAATGAGGGAACGAGCTATCCACCCACTCACAGAGCAGTTCATGCACCCAACCTGCACAACACCCAAGCAATATTAGAGTGAGCGATAGATAGGGGCAGCTGAGTTTGGAACCTGGTGCCCCATGAGCAGTGCCTTATAAGTAATTACGACACGGCAACCATGGTCCATGATGGATGAGACCCTGGCATTTGTGGCTAGGGCAGCGGTGCCTCGGGGCCAGCTTAGGTGGGTAGAGATAAAACTTTTGAAATAAGGGGTGACCCCGCTGATGACCCATGACCCTACAGGATAAATTGTGGGCAAATGCAATTGTTTTCTCCTTTCTTTTTATCCAGCAATGGTCAGTCAAGCTGGCCAAACTCCCCTTTATAATGGAAAGTCATATTTTACGAGTACATTTGCAATTGCATGAATAACAGGCGGCTCACCTGCGTGTCTCCTTGACCAGTTGGCAATGCCGCTCCTTCAATGCCAATTGCCTTGCTCACCCCTCGGCACCCATCCGCTGAGGGGCACATGAAGCTATCCTCACACTTCACGCATCGGTACACAGTGCCAGTTTCGAGTATAATCTCGCTGGGTACGCGCACAAACCCCTGTGGGCACTGCTGGCAGCCCGTGGTGGGTGCACAGCCATCTGGGGCGCACCTCAGGTCCTCGCAATCCAGGCAGCGCATGGGGCCATAGCCAAATTGTGCGGGACCGCTGTGGAAGGGTGGGCAGGCTTTACAACCTCCAGGGAAGCCTGCAGCGACAAAAGAACATGTCATCATGGCACAACTTGCCTGTTGAAGGGATGATGGTGCAAAGTCAGTAGTATACGTAACATTACTACAACCATGTTGCACATAAATGTACATACCCACCTGGCTACAACCATGCCATTGCTACGCAGTGTCAACTTTGCACAGTAACATCGTATATTACAATGAGGATCACTCTGACCTGATCACTGCATGAGCTCACGTAACAGGAGTTGACGTTGCCACGCGTACACTTCTTGCTGATAAGCCTAGCATTTCCAAGCACAACATGTACACTGCATGATGTGACTCACTGGCCCAGGTCATTGCATCTGTGGCTGCATGGGACCCCCTTTCCCAGCGCGCCCTCTCAAAACAATCAGAGGATTTGCCTCTCACCTGGCAGTTGTGCATCATGACACTCCCCTTCAGCACACAGCAGATCAACACACACCACTGCGCAGCTGCCCTGGGAAGACCACGGAGGATACATGGTTTCACTCCAGTCAGTAATCCAGCCGGACGCAATGCCATATGTTGTCAAAACCCTTCCCTCAGGACAGCCCACACATCCTAGGAATGGCTGGCAAGCAGGGACCATGCTGTCGCTGCCTTGGAGTGCCAAACTGGTGGTGTTGAGGAATAAATTGCTGCCTATATCCACATCCATGTCACTGCAGCCAAGCGTGGAGGAGTTGCAACTCATGCAAGCAATCTCCTGTGCCCAGTAGTATCCATCTTGGTTGTTCCAGGTTCCTACAGGGATGGCATCAGCATGGCAGGGAGCAACATCCTCCATAGAAACACATTGAATGTCTCCCGCATATGATCCAAGTGCGCCAAATGCCAGCGTGCCATTGGCTGCACACTCCACGCATCTACCTGCGTCATCATCTGCACAGCGCTCGCAGCGTGCTGCCGTGAAGTAGGCGCCATCTGATCCAACACCCTGGTTCACCTCAGCATAGCAGCTGCCAGGGGCAAGGCAGGTGAAATTGAACTCCTGGGTGTACGGGTCATGATCGGGAGGCAAGTAACCGCCCCCGCACCCTGCACACACCCTGGCACCTCCCCATCCCTCCAGACAAAGAGAACAGCCGGCGAAAGTGGTGTTGAGAGGGTCGCAGGGGACCTGCAAGGGGAGGACCATATGTATCAACGCTATGGACATAACGTACAAAATGCTGTTGGAAATGAATGAGCTTCAAGCTCGGATGGGCAAACCAAATCGTTGTTATGTGCTGCGGATTGGGCCTCACACACAATACTAAGGGTCAACACGGTCTTGAACTACACTAGGTAAGTTAACCTGGAGGGGAGTAAAGGTGTGCCCTTGGCCAATGGCGTGAAACCCCATGCTCAAGCATGACGCAAGCACCCCACAACTGTGAAACCAGTGAACACCACATATTTCACAACGATAAATGGAGAAACAGTTTTATACATGAACAAGAAGCAGTGATTTGGGGGTGTGGGGGGGATTGGGTGACTAGAGTCTGGAATTTGTTTTATTCATCAAATATTCCAAGTGAAGAATTGGTGAAGTGAACCGGGAGATTGAGGGTGGAAGGCAAAGTGGTGGCACTATGCGCCAACTTGGGGAAGGGTAAAGGCCATGCAATTTGTAACGCCTTGCAGAGCTCATGCACCAAATTTTAAAACATATGCAGAATCAGCCCTCGCCTTTCGATTTATGCCACGAAATGGAGCCTTGAACGGGAAAGTGCCAAGACTCCTAAGGGCTGGAAAACTTCAATATGTCACTAAAGGGATATGTAAGTCCTCCTGAAGATGCTCATGTTCCGTCACACAGTCATTTAGGTATAAAAAAAATCAGTATAAATTCATTCAAAAGGGGCGAGCAAAACCAATCCCCCACAGATCAAACAGGTATGTATAATACAAGATGCAGCCCACAGCCTTGATCAAAGTCAGAATGCTAACTTCTTGCAACCTACAGCAATGCATTCAAATTAAAGGTATGGCCCCATTGATAGATCAGGGTGAATGCGGGGGTGAATGCACACTGATGCAGAATCTGTGCACAGGCCTCCAAAATACTAATCTTAATGGAATGCTTAACACCCATGTCTCCATTATTAGTCCAAATAGTTCGAAGGGATACCTGGTGCAAGTCCCTGTGCGTAATATGCCTCCCCTAAACCAGTATCCGTACATCTTAACGGAATATATGAGCTGCAGTCTGATTGTATACATACACTGCAATGGGACATTTAAATGCAGTCCAATGGTCAGGATAGATGGCATGCAATGGTTTGGGCTTGGTCAGTGTGGAACATGATGGCCACTGACCTGTGAATTGGCATGCGTACTCTCCAATTATATAGCATGGTTGCAGGTTCCACCCAAGCGAATACGTCAGCTCCATACCCTTGGGACAGGCAGTACAGCCATACGTCTTTCCCAGTGGCCCAGCCGACTCGGGATGTGCAGCTCTAGTTGAGATGCGCAGCTCCTCCTCTGACGGCATGTCACATGCGCCTTCCGCGCATTGCAGTGTATCACAGCTGATGCATCGCCCAATGTAAATACTGCTAAACCACGAATTGCCTGTGATGTTGATGTTGCCGCTGTTATACATGGAACCATTGAAAAGGTGGGCTGGTGCTGTGCCTGCCTCTTCATACCAGTCGTTGTTGAACACTATCCCCTTCACTTTGGTATTGCCCAGGGTAGGAATGAGGGGACGTGCTATCCACCCATTTGCCGAGCAATTCATGCACCCAACCTGCGCAGCACATGGAGCCAGCGGCTGAGATGGTCAGCTGACAAGTTTGCTGCCATGTCATAAACAAGTTGATCATGGGCAGCGCGTGACCAGACATGCACGTGAATGAAAATCGGGCATTAATGGCAAATATTTGCGGCCAGGGGGTTGATCTGTCTACATGGCCACATATATATCCCTCGGGACCAGGAAATGCGGGATTCACCATGACTCATGTATATATGTGAATACATGAATGAATAGAAGAAAATATGCACATGTGGGTATTTCTTGTATTCTGCCAGTAGGCTTGGCTCAATGGGGCCATAGCTAACAAGCTACCCAGTATACTAGTAAGAAAGAAAGAAAGGGAACGCACAGAGGCGTAGTTAGGGGGCCACTGGCTCGCACCAGGGCACCACACCAGCCAGAACGGCTGGTCAAGGTTAGGCCTTGATGCCTAATTAGCCAATGCCCGCAGGCATGGCATGCAAAAGGGTTTGGCGTTTAGTGTACACAGCATAGGAAGCTTGTATAGCACTAGTAATATAGAAGAAAAACCATATAAGTATTAATACCCAGAGTGGCATTGAATGTTTGAGATCTGAACACACGAGGGCTTCCATTGAGTACGCCTACGAATACATGTAAATCAGACAGCTCACCTGCATGTCTCCAAGACCAGTTGGCAATGCCGCTCCTTCCCTGCCAACTGCCTCGCTCACCCCTTGGCACCCATCCGCTGAGGGGCACATGAAGCCATCCTCACAGCTCACGCACCGGTACACAGTGCCAGCGCCCAGGGTGATCTCACTGGGTACGCGCACATACCCCTGTGGACACTCCTGGCAACCCGTGGTGGGTGAACAGCCGTCAGGGGCGCACCTCAGGTCCTCGCAGTCATGGCAGCGCATGGGGCCATTGGGAGAAAACTGTGCAGGGCCGATGTGGAAGGGTGGGCAGGCTTTACAACCTCCAGGGAAGCCTGTTGAGTTAGCAATTGATGTTGCGCCGCCAAACATTGCAAAACCTGCAACGACAGAAGAATGCATGGGATCCATGTCACAACTGGCATGAATGTGTCGAGTTATGAAAGCTGTCTTGCAAATATTCATGTTTACCTAGTATGGATCCTGACCGCAAGACCATCTTTGACCAATTTTGGGACCACAAGACCACACTGCAATTGTGCCATGAGCCAACGTGAATGCCGTGTCATACTTGAGGTACTGCTCAAGTGGAGTTGAAATGACATAAGTACATCCCATGTGCTGGATATGCCCTGACATCTGCAATTGCCATGCATGATGATTGCAGCATGCTGAAGTGATGTAATATTCATTAAAAATATGTATTAAACAAAACTGCTCAGGGCATTACATATACACATAGAACACTCCCAATCCCACCGTGCATTTCCAAAATGGCTGGAGGGTAAGGCACTCACTTGGCAGGTGTGCATCGTGACAATCCCCCTTTGCACAAAGAAGATCATCACACACCACTGCACAGCTGCCCTGGGAAGACCACGGAGGATACCCGCCCCAATCATCAGTTACCCAGTCGGATACAGCCTCATAGGTTGTCAATACCCTTCCCCTTGGACAGTCCACGCATCCCAGGAATGGCTGACAAGCGGGGATTGCGCTGGTGTTGCGTTTGAGTGCCAGACGGGTGGTGTTAAGGAATGCCTTGCTTGCAATGTTCACATCAATACCACTGCAGTAGAGCGTGGACAAGGTGCAATCCATGCAATCAACATTGGGTGTCCTAGAAGAACTATCTTCATTCCAAAATCCCACCGGAATGGCGTCAGTATAGCAAGTAAATAAATCCTTTGGATCTGTGGAAATGCATTGCACAGAGCCTCTCAGTGCGCCAAATGTCAGCGTGGCATTGGCCGCACACTCCACACACATCCCAGCATTATTATCTGCACAGCGTACGCAGCGTGCTGGGATGAAGCTGCTGTCTCCTGAGGCAATCCCAGCATCCCGGTTCACCCTGGCATAGCAGCTACCGGGGGCAATGCAGGTGAAATTGAACTCCTGGGTGTGCGAGTCAATCTGGGGAGGGAGGTAACCCCCTCCACACCTGGCACACACCCTGGCACCCCCCGCACCCTCCAGGCACAGAGAACAGCCGATGAAAGTGGTGTTCAGCGGGTCACATGGGACCTACACAAAGGCGGGAATTAATACTAGTGATGTGTTGCATGTGTACATGTCAACATGTGTATATGTATGTGTTGCATACGTATCAAGTGCAATGAAGCTATCGAGCATAATGCCTAACTATGGCCAAAACGTTAATGCGCATCCATGCGTCACACACATTGTCAATGCATTCACAATTGCTATATGTACACTTGGTAAAAGGAACGAGATCGTAATCTCCACAGCAAGACCTGATTTTGAACACATGACATGGGTAATGTGGACCCATGAGCATGCTGACAAGGCAACTAAACTTTGTGCATTGGATAGCGCACCTCCTTTAGACATGGCCCTGGATAGCCCTTGGACTCTGGGCTGTAAAAGGTGCCTCTTTTGGTCAGGTTGAACTCTTTTGCCAGCTGGTAGCTTGGAGCACATTTTACGCACTCGCCAGATGGACCTGCACCAGCGGCAGCCCACAAAAATGTATAGCATTGCAGAAATGATCAGGCTCAACCGCCAGGCTATGGGTAGAATGACATTTGTCATGCCATGTGCATCGTGTTGGCTGCGGCACTCAATGAAGCATGAACCCTTAACGCCACAATCCCTATAGTGGTTACGCAGTGGCAATCGGCATATGCATTTAGCACAAGCGTGTAGGGTGATTTTTTGATTTTTTCCCACACGCCACATGCCATGTAATAGAACATGGAATAGACTTGAAAGGTGCTTTATGGTAAGGATAAATGGGCAACGTTCGGTGGTCATCCCTCTCTCAGAGAGGACTGGGAATTGGGTGGCCACTGTCAGTGCACTGACCTGTGGATTCACATGCGTTATGTTTGCTACTAGGAAGTGCTACCAGGCCACGTGCTGCCACATTGAAAGTGTAGTTCTCTGTAGCATCGTCTTGTGGGTGGTGGACAAGTAGTGTGGCATTGTGGTGGGCTGGCTGGCTGTGTGCTTGCTGCATGAGGCGGCGGTACTGGTTGTGGTCTTGAGTGGCCAGGTCATTGGTGCGTGCGGCAAGTTGCCCTCTGGTGCAGGACAAGGCTGCAGCCACATAACAAAGCAAAGAGGAAAATAGTTACGTGGCAGCATGGTGAATAAAGCTGTGTGCATCGGTCTAATCGGTTGGGTAGAACATTAATGCACTCCATTATGTATTGTAGAGGCCTGGCCATGGGCTGGGTGTTTTAGGGCGTGCTGCAGTCCTTACAGCAGGAGTTCCACCCCTCCACTGGCAAGACTTCACCGTAAATGACGCCTTGGACTCTGGATCAGTTACCACAGCAGCCGCAACAGCGTGTTCATGGGTTATTCTGTTGACCCGCATGCATGCATGCATATGCCACTGCGGAGAATGGCTGTGTGGGCCTCTGCAACTCTTTGAGTACACTGGATGTGGTTCTTACTACTAATTGTACCAATAAATATGTAAGCAATCATTTACCTACGCAACATAGCAGGACTACCGCCAACAGTTTTCGTGACGACGTCGTCATCACCGTCACACAGGGTGGCACCAGCGCCCAACAAAAAAACGGTCGCAGTGGTTACTACTCCCAGGAGAAGAAAATTGAGTGGTTGTTTTGCCAATTGCTAGAAAGCTTCAAGTTGGCGCCAGAGTTCTGCTTTGCTTGCCAGTATAGGACAACCGTATCAGGCGTATCTAGTGCCTGATGCACCCCGTTGTACACAGTTGTAAGACTTGTCTGTTGTCGACCTTGAACACGTGAGTCCACTGCACGAAGTAGAACATCAGGTTTAGACTTCTACCATTTCTGCCAGGCTGAGTCTGTACGTGTTTCCAGTACAACGGCTCGAGGCCGCTGCCAATGCATATGCACTGCAACGTCACTGGCTGCGTCACGCGGCCCTGAAGGGTTTCCTGAACAAAGTACTGTACTTGCAGAGTTTGACAAGGATAGACTTTCAGTGAAAGGCCTGTGACAGGTGGCCCACCCAACCAAAAATCCCCCGCAAGTTGGCAAGTCTCCCATGTAGTCTAACCTCAGGCTGAAGGCAGCCGCTGGCATGCAGTGAGAGCACTTCTGCCTCACGATGCATGCATATATAGTAAGATGCACAGTAGCTTTACCACAATGCTTCGTTTCTTTGGTTCTCTACAATACCACAACAGGCAAGCCTCCTTTGGCGAGCTCGTGCGCATAGCAGGAGAGTCACAAAGTCATGGCAGCGTTCAGACATTCACTCATTGCATCTGCATGTCACGAGTCCAACTTAGTCCAAGTCGCAGCTTGTCCTCAGGTCTGGATCTACTGATCAGCAGTCTGGTAAAGTAGCCAACAACATGCACACGCCATGAGTTTCGTGCAATTGTGGGACTACCGGAAAGTCACTGGTCATCAATAAGATATTTTCTGATGGGCGCAATAATGATAAACTTTTAAGTACCGCATCATATCGAGCTGGAAAAATGCTGCAAATAGGGTAGAAAGCGTGGAAAGGTGTATGATACATTATAGCCATGAACCTGATACTATGGCCTGTGAGCGCAATTTAAGTTGTGGATTAAATGTCCATGCGAGTAGCATTGTTGTGACCAAAAAATTGCCACGTTGTATTGAGCGTCCGCAAATAACTCAGCAACCCCAGATTGTTCTTGTCGCACCCCTTCTCCCGATACGCTTTCAGCATCGCTGCCGGGATCCTCACCGGCCCATTTCTCTTGGAATCATTATACACCTTGTCAGTGAAAAGATCCGGAAACAACACCTCTGGCTGATCCATGATGCGCTGCCACAGGACCTCCATCACCACGGTAGCATCATACCCTTTGTTGGTGACGTAATCATATGCAGCTTGATACAGTTCCACAGGCCTGGCAACCACCCGCTCCCGCTGCACCATGAATTGGGCGCAGCATGGGCCCTGGAATTTGGGCGGCTCAGGACCCAGGAAGTTGCCAATCCACTGCTCCCAGGCAGCTGATTTTGCTTTTATGAGCACCTTGCATCTGTTTCTGACCCACCCAGGCATCTTAGCACCCACATACCTCCAGTCCTGGTTCAGCAGCACGTTGAAGTTCTTGTATTCCGTCCTGAAGCATGTGTTTGCCATGATGGTGTCCAGGTGCGCCTCCTGGTGCCACGTGGGGGCCATGTGGCCGTGGATGAAGATCATCATGTCAGGCAGGCAGTGGTAGTTGTTGATGATGAAAGACAGGTAGGCACCCGCCTCCCGGCTTATGGAAGAGGGCCCGGTCTTGCAGGTGGTGGACTCGGGGTTGCACACATACACAGGGATGTTGAGGCCCAGGAAGGCTTCAGCTGCCTCTGGCACCACTGCGCGTGGCAGGATGACAGCTACTGGCGGTGGGGAGCAGCTACCGTCAACTGTGTCGAGTCGAGGCTGCGGGACGTACCCCTGTTGCAGCTCTGAAGCCATGAGCTGCTCGTTGTCCTCCTCCACCTCTTGCAGCAGCGCCGTGGCATTGAGGGGGGTTGCCACCTGCATGTGGTAAGGAAAGAGTTGAGTGTAGAGTGCTGGGGATGTGTTTTGGAAGGACCGACAAACACTTGCAGGGCAATGGGCATGCACTTGAATGCCCCCACAGATCAAACAGGTATGTATAATAAAAGATGCAGCCCACAGCCTTGATTAAAGTCAGAATGCTAACTTCTTGCAACCTACAGCAATGCATTGTTGAAGGGTCTCACCTGTTCACTGGGCTCCACCGCATGGTTCAAGAACTGCTGGACAGCGGTGGCAGCCTCCATGGTCCCCAGAACCATTTGCAGTCCCCGCAGCTCACCCCCGGATGCCCCTGAGGGCACCAGGAAGTATGCCCTGCTGGCCATGACTGTGCGCATGACCTCCTCGGGTGTCATCCCCTGCAGGTTGTGGTCGTACACCGCAAGGGGGGCACGAGCACGCAGGGAGGCGGGCTGGGACCTGTGGAAAGAGGATAAGTCACTTAAAAAGGGGCAAACTGGGCAAGTGGATTAGTTCTTATACACGCAATAATTTGATGCTCATATGAGCCTGCAAGGTAAGGGCAAGCCAGGATGAGACGGTATTGTTGAGCACAACAACAAGCTTGGCATCATGCGCAATGTGTGAAAGCCCCAAAAGTCCCTTACAACCAACGAATGATAAGCAGTGAAGCATCTACTTTAATGACACCGGGGAGTTGGTACAATCCCCAGCTAGGGCTCCACCTACTCGTAATTCTTCCAGCATCCCTCACACGCCTTGGTGCTGCAGCCCGCACACAGGGCCGATGTCGCCCCCTGCCGCCACAGCCGCCCCCCTTGGTCCAGCACCTGAGTGATCAGCGCATTGTCCGCCAATTGCAGGTGGCTGAAGTTGGCGGCTGACAGGGTGGCGGTGAGGGAGAGGTAGGTGGAGGGGGAGGGGGTCGCAAGGAACACGTCTGCAGGAAGGAGGGGGGGAGTAATAGTTGGACATTTTCGTCGTGGCTGTGGTGAGGAGGGGGACGATAGCACAAGTGATCATTCATGCAGCGACCGCAGTTCATCCAACATATCCAGACTGTTAAGGCCATCATGAATTGGCAGATGCCCTCCCCCACAAGGCCCGCATGCAGCATCTGCAGTGTCCACAGATGTAACTGACTTCCCATTGCATGTTTCAGAAACGGGCCTGCCAAGAGCTAGGTGGCACATACTATACCATGGCAAATGTACATCTGGCTGTAGTGCTTGAACGCATGAAAGCAACTCACGATCTCAATTGCATGTGCGCCTGCAGTCAGGCAGCCCTCCATATCTAGCGCTGCATCCAATGCCAGCAGTGCATACCAATACAGCATCAAGAGCAGTTTTTACTTTGCCACGTATGGTTTGCACCACGTGTGGAAGCCTCCTACCTCCAGTGACCATTCCCTCTGGGCCTTTGGCAAAATCTGCAATCCCCACCGCTCCCACCGCCTCCCCGCACAGGTGGAACAGCTCCCCAAATGGGCGCAGCGCAACCGCCCCCAGGGCCACAAACAACACCCTGTCGTACTCCTCCATCTGCCACACCCTCAGCTTGGACATACACACACCCCAGGGCACGCCCGCGCAGCCCGGCACCGATTTGGGGTGGCCCACGCCGTAGATGAACTTGAGGATAGCGCCCCTGGGATGTGGGGGTGGGTGGGAGGTTGTGGGGATTAGGGGTGCATGGGGATGCAGGGTTTCGTTTGAGGGAGCTGCTGCAAAAGGATTGCACTGGGAAAACGTGTTCAAGGCAGTTCTGTTGGAGCGTAGAACTTCGAGTGTGGCAAAGCTGGAATCCAGCCTCTTGCATGCTAATAGAAGTCCTCCTGGTACTAGACTGCAACAATTTCATGTGAATGTGATGTGGTGACACCCTGATGTCACCACCTGCTCTCTAACCATGCCACTGCAAGCGCTGCGCATGTACAACCGTCACGAATTTATGTACCAAGGCATCTATATGTATCCTGTGTTCTAAGCAGCATGCACACATGGATCATTGTTGGTGTAACCCATGTGCATCCATGTGAACGTAACATTGTCAATGTGGGTCATGTGAGGCCACATCTAGGTCCACATGCACCCATGTGGGACATGTGGATGCACACGAGTGGCACACCACAGTCCATCCCCCACCTCCTCTGCAGCTGCCCCGCCGCCTCCCACCCCGCCACCCCCGGCAGCATCAGCACCACAAAGTCATGATGTGCCAGATGGGGGCGGAACACGCGCCAGCTCTCAAGGGTGGCAAGAACACCTGAAGGAGGGGGGTGGGGCGGTTGGCGTACAGAGGCATAGCGTACATAGCGACCCTAGCTAAGGGTTATTCGTAGGTACAGTGTGTGAGGTACCGAGGGAGGGGGGTGGGGTAGGGTGGGTGGGGGGCAGGGGTGCCTCGACCTTAGCTAGAGCTGTGGTGGCGGCCTGTACAGGTAGAGGGGTGCCGCAGGGCCAACAACCCTCAACACGACACAAAAATCTAGCACCCACAATGCAGCGCCACTTTACCCCATTGACCACACCACTCAACCATACCCAGCGCACTCCCCAACCCATTCCCACCACCCACCCACCACACTCAAGCAGCGTCGAGCGTGGTAAGACGTTTCATGCCCACCACAGACACACCCACAATCACTATTGCACAAGTGCCTGCCCCCCATCATCAACTCACGTGGCAGCGCCGCGTCGCTGTACATTAGGGTTGCCACCGCTGTGCGCCCCACATACGGGGGTTTCTCTGCCGCCACCCACTGGAGGGCCCCGCTCTCATCCGAGGACAGGCAGGAGCCAGGAGGAGGGGGGTGCAGGTCCAGCCAATGGGACTGTGAGAGAAGGGGGGATGTGCAAGATTAAGGGGGGGAATGCAAGCCGTCAGCAATTTAATGGACTGCAAGGGCGTGAGGGTGGTAGGGTGGTAATGCATGCCATGTTATGTAGGCCCTCTAATCAGAATGTGGCCAGGCAGGTATTAACACCGGTGGTGCACAAGGATGATGAGCAGCAAAGCCTATTCTCATTCTTATTCCTAACCGCCGTGAAAAAATGTGCATCGGGGATGTGCACTGCCCACAGCCAGGTGGTGACCACCAGGCTGTACAAATGGGCAAGCTGCGCAGCCAGGTTACCTTGTGATGATTGTATTATTCGACGTGTGTGACCCAATGTGTGTGTGTGGAGACCTCTACAATAGGAGCGTGCGCTGTTGCACCCAAGGAATGCATGTGACACACTGCTGGTTGTGCACTCGGCGCCCAGTGCATATTGAGTAGCCAGCAGTGCCCATCTGTTGCTGTATGTATGCGATGCCACCATGCCCCAACCCTTACCAAACCCTAACCGATAACCCCTACTCCCTCATCCCCACACCCTTACCTGCTCATTCCCACTGTGTGTTTCAGGCCCCTTGAGCGTCACGTGGTGGGACCCAGCGCCATGCCCAGCACTGAACCCACTGTCCACCACCAGCATGCGCCATGCCATGATACTGCCCGTGATCAGCAGCAGCAGGACCGCCAGGGGGTGGATAAAACCCAGGGGGCGAGAGGGGGGGGCTGTGGGCCGCGCCATGGTGGGTGGGGCCGCTGCTTCGGCGGGAGCCCAGGGGTTCAAACCCGGCGGCACCGGTCAGGCACTAGGGCTGCGGCAGGTAAGAGGCAAGGCGTCTGCGTTTCGTGCTAGGCACACGCCATGTCAGGGCTGCACTGCTGCTACCAGCTCCACTGCTGGTAGGCACGTGTGGGGTTGGCGCTGCTGATATTGCGCGGGTTCAAATCTTGTCGGCAAATGTCATCGGCTCTGCTGCCTTGGTTCCAGCTCGCTAAAGCTCATAGTAGGGGTGGCAGTGCGCCTTTGAAAACTCCCTGTTTGCAGTCATCACACATCAGGTGCTTGCAACCTGATGTGCAAGGAGTGAGGCAGGGTTGGGCAACTGCCTTGGAAGGGTTTTGACAATGCATCTCAAAGGAGGGGTTCCGTGCAAACAAACTGCAGTGGTGGCAAGAACGTCCCCGGCCAACTGTGCGCAGTAGTTGAAAGTGCATACATGGAATGCGTTTGGACTGCCTATACTTTTGGGTTTTACTGATATCATCTGGATTTTTACTTGCCTGTAATTAATGCCCTTTGAACGAGAGGCAACTGATCAGACCAGCGTCGTGAAGATATGCTTGCATACGGATATCCTTAATGCATGCATATATGTATGGGGCCAGAACAAGACATTGGCGAATCCGAAAGGGTGACAACCTTATCTATAGAGCCAACTGATAACACGAGCAGGATCTAGCAGACCACCTGGTCAAGTGTTGACACAGACATAGGCGCATTGAAGGTCTTATCTTGACAACGGGCTGACTATGTGCAGAAGAGCGTGAAGGGTGCATACTGCAGCTCTGAGTAGCAGCAGCTATCAGAGCTGTTATAGCAGCTATGGCTGCACTTGGCATCGGGCCACCATCCATGGTACAACAGATGCACCAACCAAAACCCTAAACCCTAATTAAGAGGAACCCTTTACCCTCATACAGGCCACAACACAACTCTCTACCCATGACACAACAGGCTGGGTTTGTACGCAACATTAAGAGGAGAACAAGCTGGGCAAGTCTCACTTCTCTCAACTTAAGAGTCCTAAACCGTCGTGATGGTCGTCGATAGGGACCACAAACCTTGGAAACAACCTCTTTCTTGTAGGGCACATCAGCACTCGCTTGAAACTGTTATGGTGTGGCATGTAGCAGTGATATTTGGCACAGCTGAGGGTTACGCCACAACGGGGCAGGGTTTCACAGGCATGGTTTCACCATATTGCAATTGGGTCCCTGGGCGGGGCACACCTGCATTCCGGCCGGCCTACTTGTTGGTTTTTTTGCCACTCAAAGGATGGTTTACTAAGGGCTATTTCGCGACTGAAACTCCAGTGAAAGGCTATGCCACTAGTACACACCATGCTGCCAGGCCGCGGGTATCACCGTATCCTTGGCGGTGCACCGTATCCACTGATGGGTGACGTAGCTCTATATAGGCTCTATCAGTGAGAGGAATAGAGTCAGCCTGGTAGCAAGGTGCAAACGCCTTTCGCTCACTATCTGTGAAGGTTATTATTTGGCTTTTCCTGTGTTTAAGGGCGACAACAGTCACTACTGGCTGGGTGCATCAGGCAACATATACGCCTGCAGTATTCCTGCAAGCACACTGATGCTGTCTCGCTAGTTTCGCCGTGCGATATTGTCGTGAAGTTTCCCGTCTGGGGTGAGGTTCTACTGCTCGCACGACCTATTTGTTTTGTTGGGCGCTGGTGCCACCCTGGTGACATGTGACGGTGATGGCGCGAACCAAGACGTCGCGGCAACAGCTGGCGATACCGCTAGTCCTGCTATTCTGCGGTACGTTTTAGTGAGCATGGGTTGCATGGTACTGTTTGCCGACCCTCGTCTGCAGCCATGCCGGGCTTGGGGATATGCATAAGCATAAGGGCAACAGTTGTCTTCTTCGGTTATCCTGCTGATAATCTGCGGTACGTAATAGGGAATTTGGAAAGAGTGCATAGGTGAGATGCTCACAGACCCTAACCACCCAGTGTCCGCACGCCGTGCTTGGTGCATTCAGTGCGCCAGTGCAACGAGTGCGTGTGTTTGGGTGGAGTCATTGACGGCCCGTCATATGCTTGCATGCATGTGTGTTGACGACCCCGGGTGGTTCTCGCCACAATGCATCCGTGCAGAGGTTATAAAAAAGCCATACAACTATTCACAGCTGCATATGAGTATCTGTGCCAAAGCATCAGGCATGATCACCACATGTGTACATGCTCCAATGGAACGGCAGCCCTTTGGAAGACGCATAGAGGAAGCCGTTGTACTGTACAGCGAACCAGTTTTAACTAGTTTATCATCACCGCGCTTGCATCGTACTGGTGCCAGCAGGTGACTGTGTTATGTGGCTGCAGTCTTGTCCTGCACCAGAGGGCACCGTGCCTCACCCACCAGTGACCTGGCCAGCCAAGGCCACGACCAGTACCGTCGCCTCAAGCAGCAAGCACACAGCCAGGCAGCACACAATAACATCACACTCCTTGCCCACCACCCTCAAGCCGATGCTGCGAATAATTCCAACTTCAACCTGGCAGCACGCGGCCTGGCAGCACTTACCAGTGCCAGCGCATGTGCATCAACAGGTCAGTGGCCAGCAAATACGCGCACTCACAAACCCCTCGCAGCCATATGCAACCTGCCCATCCTTACCATGGACTGCAACAATATCCAAATCCCCTTGGAGTTCCAATTAGACTGCAGCTGCAGCTTGCACGGCACAAAAACTGTTTGGGGTTTAGGATTTGTGCACATAAGGGCTTTGTATTGGTATCAAGAGTTTTTGAAAGAGCTGATATTTGAAGATTTTATCGGGAGGAATATCTTGGAAAGCATGTGCACGTACCTGGATCCATCTGGGAGCCTCTCCTGAGAACCCATAATCATTGTACTTGTCACGGTCGTTTTATCCCACTTAAGAAAGCTTCAGGGATGTTTACTTCGCAAACATGATGCACATTGCATGGCGCAACTATTAGGGCTGCTATGCTTCACATTGCTGCTCACAACACATTTGTTGGCCATTCCTGCCTCAGGCCCCTCCGGAGCTTGCCTGAAATGTGGCCCAGGCTACAAGCTGGCAAGCGAGTTCATCTTCTTCTTGGTTGAATATGAGGGGGCATACAATTCCAACTACGAGGGCTATGCAGGGCCTTGTTTAAAGGAGGTGCGCTATTTATCCGATGTACAACAAATGCCTTGGCTCCATGAATAGAGGCATGTCATTTCATGCACTTGCAATAAAGAAGTCGGTGATTCCTTGTGAACTAATTCCATGTATTCCATGATACACGCACATGCGAGCCCTCCTAAAAGTATTGTAAGCACGAGGGTGGCATGGGGTGCACAGCATGAGGCGCATATGTTGAGCACAAGGCGCATTCGCACAGCACTGCATCAGGTAGCAATATGTGGCTTGCTGTTGGCCGCTTGTTGTCATCCTTATGATCCATAGCTTCATCACGCGTGTACATGCAACATGCAGGAGAGCACCTATTAATGCTCGCATCATTTCTTTAGTTACAACCTGCAAGTATTCATATCACGTTGATGCAGAATGCCCCCCCCTTTGCAGGTCCCCTGTGACCCGCTCAACACCACCTTCACCGGCTGCTCCCTGTGCCTGGAAGGGGAGGGGGGCGCCACGCTGTGCGCAGGGTGTGGGCCAGGCTACCTCCCTCCCGATGTCGACTTGTACGATATGGCAATGGAGTTTCCTTCCACCTGTATCGCTGCTGGCAGCTGCTATGCCAAGGTCAACCCGGATATCGGGTCTGGTTATAACTTCGGACCGGTGGCACCAATCTGCGTACGCTGCGCTGATGATGACGCGGGAACCTGTGTGGAGTGTGCAGCCAATTACACGCTGACATTTGGCACATTCGGGCAGTGCCTTTCCACAGAGGATATACCTGTCTGCCCTGCGGATGCCATTCCCACAGAATCCTCGTATGATAACCATGAAGGCCCAATGAGATCACCGGAGGTTGTGTGCTTGAGTTGCAACTCCTCAATGCTTGGCTGCAGTGGTGTGGATGTCGACATAGCTGACAAAGCGGTCCTTAATGCCACCAGTTTGGCACTCGATAGTGGCAGCAGCATGGTCCCTGCTTGCCAGCCATTCCTGGGATGTGTGGGCTGTCCCGAGGGAAGGGTTCTGACAGACCTTTACACTGCGTTTGACTGGGTCAATGTGGAGGATCGGTACAACTATCCTAATGAACCATACTATTCCCAGGGCAGCTGCGCAGTGGTGTGTGATGACCTGCTATGTGCTGAAGGGGAGTGTCACGATGCCCAGGTGCCAGGTGAGAACCAAACCATGCAAACCATATCTACGACCCATGCTGTTGAGATCCCAATGCTGCTCTTCCGCACTGCCTTCAGCCATGAGTCAGTTGTATGGTCACATCAAGATGTCATGTAGTGGCTAGGAATGCTATGCATATGCTTGGGAACATTTGGGGTGTACTCATGCCATTGCCAACGGTCAGGGTTCGCCAGGGACTATCCAAAATCCTGTAAGATAGCCATTTACACACCTGAAAGCGTCCGTGGAACACAGCCAGATTACACCTGGGGTGATAATTATACGGCGATGATTATACGGCGATGAACCGTTTTTACATCACACCTAAATCAAAATGATCAAGTGATCATCAATTCCTTTGTATCAACTTGGGGTTCTCTGGATGTTACCGTATATAGATATTACAAGAATATGTAAGGTTTGGGGATGTTTCCAGTCCTGCAGGGCTGCCACACAAAACTGCATCCATCAACGCAATTTGACAGGGAGAAACGATGGGAAAATGCCAGGATTTGTCCAATTTACCCCTTATTTTTTGTAGTTAAAGTTATGTATTTACTTTCCTATTTGTGTTTATGACACCTGATTTATCGATGTCTCAGCAAGCTGACTCCAATGATGTTTTCGACTGATCAAAACAGCATGGCAAATAAATGGCTGTAATTTGGGGGGTGGGGACCCTCAAACCAGACAAAATCATTTGAGTCATTTTTCATTATGGACATTTGCAGCCATAATTGGCGACCCTGTGTAGCACAGTGCGTCATTAAGGTGCATGCAAAGTTTATGTTGGATAATCTTTGGCCAAGGGCACCTTATTTCATACCTTATTATTATTATTATTATTTATTTTGTATGTGACCATGGTTCTCTTTGTTGTTACAGACCCCGTGATGTATTCCGGCAACGTGGAAAGCTTCCCAGGAGGCTGTAAAGCCTGCCCGCCCTTCCATGTTGGCCCAGCGCCATTCTACATCAGTAACAGCCAGGGTCCCATGCGCTGCCTGGACTGCGAGGACCTGAGATGCGCCCCTGGTGGCTGTTCCCTCACCACGGGCTGCCAGCAGTGCCCACCGGGGCATGTGCGCGTACCCAGCGAGTACTCCTCTGGCGCTGGCACTGTGTACCGGTGCGTGAGCTGTGAAGATGGCTTCATGTGCCCCTCTGCGGATGGGTGCCAAGGGGTGATCGAGGCGTATACTGTGGAGGGTGGGTCATATCCTGCCGGACTGGGCGACATGCAGGTGAGCTGGTGGTAGATAATGCACATGTAGGTACATTACAAATTTTCATTTTCCAATATGGTCTTGTAAGTCATGGTGCATATGGCCTCATATGGTTTCATTGCCAGCACCTATGATGTTCCTCATGTGGCTTGGCATTCGACCTGGGTAGGGTGTCAAGTTATAGGGTGAATATGCTCTAGGTGGTTCTTGTGTAGCGATGCACTTATGCCATTAGCCCACATACTACGTTGGTCCTGAGGCAGTGGTGATATATATGTACTGTAAGTTGCAAAGGAAGGGGGGAAAACTATATAGTACCTGGCACCCTTTGATATACTAAATGTATGGTTCTCAATCAGCCAGGTTACTTGGCCTTAGCTCCCATGGGCCACTATACTGATGACAGGGCGACATGCCACATCTGCCAACCTGGGTGCCCATGTCTGACAGTGGCCCAATTGCTTTGATGTGCAGGCTGGGTGCATGAACTGCTCGGCAAGTGGGTGGATAGCCCGACCCCTCTTACCTCCCCTGGATTACCCAGACCCATGGCAGGTAGTACACGGGGGCACAAATGAGTACTATGAGGATGCAGGCACAGCACCAGCCAACCTTGTGTATGGGCAGTGGGCTGACAGGGGCAACATTTATATTACTGGCAGTCATGGATTGGAGGAAAATATCTACCTTGCGCGGTGTGTCAGCTGTGACACGCTGCAGTGTGCAGAAGGCGCATGCGACGTGCCGTCTGAGGAACAGCTGCGCATTTCTGACATAGCTTCACAAACGGAGACGGCCGCGACAAAGGCATATGGCTGCAGTGCATGCTCCAAGGGCATGAAACTGGGTTATACACCAGCATGGAATCTACGTGCATGTTATTTACCCGAAGAGTTATAACGCATTGGCTCTAGACTGTTAACACAAGTCTTAGACTCAATAATGCGTAAAATGTGGACACTTTGTCATGCTGGATGATAGGCTGCCTGGCCCAGAGGAACCAGTGCGCATAGCGATGTATAAATTGGGTGTCACATCACCCTTGCTGAACCAGTAACATGTGCATGGATTTGGCAAATCCGTGATCAGTTGATCAATCAGTGTGTAGTGGTTACCACTGGCAGTACACTATGTAAGCCAGTCATTCACCAGTGGCATCAATGACACTCTTTATCATTGTGCAAGCTAGTGCCGCAAGGCACGGACAAAGGACAATACCGTATTAGTGTTACCGTCTGGACCGTCTGGGTCGTCTGCTTTAATTTCAAATTGGCAGTGCGATCCATGATTGCAAATTAATTAATGCGAAGCCACTGCAGTTACAAAGTAATGTCACATATTATCCAGTTATTAACTGTTCAACATAATATTGTTACGTGTCACCGTTATCGGACTGTCAGCAAGCCCACAGGCTATGCATTTAAAATTTTCCTCTTTTGAAAATTTTCCACCTTAAAGGAAACCAATAGTGGCAGCCCTATGTAAAAAGTTGTATGGAAAACATCACAGATGGATCTTGGATGATTCGCTGAGTAACAATATACGATGTACATTCATTGCCCATGACGCCATTGGATGAGTTCTGGCGTGCATGATGTTGCCAGATCAACCAAGATGTTTATGGAACATACTATGGCATCAGTCATAGTTTGACTATGGCATCAGTGATGAATGTGAAACGGTTGGGGAAAAAACAAATCCAGCATGCATGCATAAGGCATACGACATACGGCATGAGGCATAAGGCAGTTTAAAACAAAGTTTGCTGTGATGGTGGACTGTGATTACGTCGTATGTTCAGTATCACATAATAATAAACCTTTGGGACTTGCCAGTTTGAAACACAGCACGGATAAGCAATTGAACCATGAAAGCTGTACTGGAGAAACTCAGCAAACTGTGAAATACAGTACATATAGGGTGCAGTACATAAATTTGAAATTGCCGCATAGCCAATATTGATGATCTGCGGTCAATAACTCAAAACAACAACTTTGGACGTTGCTTTGAACAGAAACAAGATGCTCTAGATGCATCATTGCAAACTAACATTAAAATGCAGAGGCTCATAACCTTTGCTATCATAGCTTATTGTAACACAACTGCGCGTCACACCATTGCACATTGCATGTATATGAATCAAAACACCATCCAATTTGGCTACTGGCAATGCACGACCTCACAGACAGCCAAGGTCGGACAAACAATCATTTATGCCCCTGAATGCCTCCCAGCCAAGTTCCAATTTCCAGTTGTGCTCAACCCAAACACCCAGCTGCTTCATCTTGGCAATCTTGGCGCCTGAGCCATGCACCCACCCGCAGTGCACCACAGCGGTCTCGTCAACATCAAGCCCTGCTTTCTTGCGTTCCCCATACACATCTGTAGCAAGTGGGGCACATTGGATCAGCTATCACATCAGCGATAACAGTGCGGCAAGCGGGTATTGAACTGCCACTTGGTGCTGGGATTGGGGATGCTAGTGAGTGATTTATCCACGAACAACCTTCTCCTATGAGCATTTCAATTGCAAATGCGCTACAGCAAGGGTAGATAGATAATAATAGGACCTAGTATTATCTTATTACCTTGGCAATAGTCACTACAGCTCCTATTATTATTACCCTTGGCTACAGTCACGGCAGTGGTGGCTATTACTGCATGATCCATTTGAAGCAATTCCTGCACTCTAATGAGACTCTGTTAAAAGCTCACCTATGTTGCAAAACGTCCGGTGAGGCAATAGGCGGTACAGCAGTGGGCGCTCGTCACCAATGCCAAAGGTGTGCTCCAGGAGAGCCTGCAGAAGAGACAGGGAGCCCTTCAATTAATGACCACTTATGTATAAAATACACAGGGTTACCCATCTTCTATTTTAAGCATGTATGACCAGTATCCAAATGGCATGAGCATAGCACTATCCCCGTCAGTGCAGGAATTCATAAAATTGGCGACATTTCCACCACGCAGCACTTGTAGTGAATTATTAAATCATCCAAGGAATCAGTAACTGATTTTTGCTCATCAAAGGCTGGCTACACTTACCGTCAATGTTGACCACTCACCCAAATTCACGTGACAGCCCTCAGCGGGGAATGAATTTGTTCATGCACACAACCAGGAGTGCCAAATCGTCACATTGCTTACCCTGTTTACAATCACTTGCTCCCATGTTCCCTTCGACACCTCTAGGATGTGCCACAGCACATCATCGGCGAAGGACTTTGCAGCAGGCGTGGGTCTGCATGAGCCACAGCCTAGCTAGGTCAGAATTCATTTTGCCACAACACAGCAGCAACATGACAGGCCTGGTGGGGCATGCAGGAATGGAGCAGGCCATGACTGTAATGGTTGTGCACTCAGAGGACAGAACGCAGCCATGCCAGTACGCGTCACAGTCCACACAACCATTGGAACACCATAAGATGGCCGTGCATACTAGCTAAGTGCTTTGTTCTCCTTCCTTCCTTCTGCCACAATGCATGCACCACAGTTGTCTATTGCACGTTGCTGCTAAACTATGCAATGGACTTCCATGTGGCCCAGAAGTGCCCTCGCGGCGGGAATTTGTGCAGCTAGCCACGTCTGTGAACCCTCGTGTCCCTGGCAATGCACAGTAGCAGCAGATCTCCAGAGATGCACAGAAATGGCTCACCGTAGGGCTACCAGTCCGGTGCTGTGGCGGTAGATAACCCCCCGCACACCGTCTGTTTTTATCGTGTTGTACAATCCCCACCCTGCATCCAAGTCCAAGGTGTGAAGTTGCTTGCTCGTAATCTTTCACACTTGTTGTGTACACGCAACCCTGCTGCTATGTGTTCCACGGGAAATTGTTACACTCAACCTAAATGCATTGTTCTTGCAACAACAGAGTGAAATAGATCCCACGCAGGCTGTCTTGTATGATAAAACCAAGGGTATCGCGGTGGCTGTCTTCGCTACTAGCCATACAGCCTGGCGTACCTCCAGCACTATCTTTACGCAGACCATAGTAGTACAACCCCTGACTTGGGCTGGTGAAGTTCCAGAGCGTGATGTCCTGCAAGAATGCACAGCGGGCTGTCACTGCAACACTCACTGAAATCCAGAACGGCCTCCAATCCACGTCATCCTTGTTAACACCTTTCAATGACCAATGAATGGCAAGGCAACCCCATCACCACATTGCAACGGAACTGTGAGATCCGTATAACATCAGGCCATGACATACGATCAGCAGGCAGGACTGAGTCACAGCAAGGTGGGTCTTGATCTAGATGTGCGGCCCCTACTTACCCTTCTTGAGGGTATTTCTGGTGTGATGTAGTCGCTGATCCCCTCCACATCATACCAGCCATCCAGGTGGTCCCAGGGGTCTCCAAGGAACACCAGGTCCATGTCCACATACAGCACGCTCACGTTGAAGTCTAGGAGCTTGCGCGCCCACCAGTGCTTCTGGAACAGCGTGGTGTCACGGACATCAGGCCTGCGGGGTTAGCGGGGTGCGAAGGTCTTTGACTAAGTACTGCAGAGGCGAAAAACGTACACCTATACGTGGTATGGCAATGCTACGGGTGCATAGCTGCACAGGCATGTAGTGCATCATGAGAATGACCTGTCTCCAGCTGAGCCTTGCAATAGGGGTCAAGGTAGAGCCTCTGCGCACAACCTTGACTGTACATTGCCTTCATTGCACTTGCACCTGACAACGGCTTTGCACGATGGGTTTCTAGCTGGCAGTTGCGTGGCCTACCTTGCAAACGCTGCCGTGTGCTTAGGGGCCAGCTTGTCATCAAAGCAGGGCGTTACGCTGTGCTTGTGGCGCAGCTGGTGGCAGCTCTCAGGGCTGCTGATGAGCATGAAGTTGCGCAGCTTGCCCACCGCATGCAAGCTGGCCATCATGTTACGCAGCAACGCAGCGTGGGAAGCATACGAGTGGGGAGGGCTGGCCCCATTGTGGCCATGTTCAAATTCAACCACTGTGAAGATGATCTGTGACTTGCCGCCAGCGACGGCGTGTACAATATCCCCCACGTTGCCCTCATGGAGTTCCAAGGCTTGTGAAAAAAGGAGGGAGGATATGGCAGCCAGTACAAGGAGGTGGAAGGGTCCACGAGGTGTGAGGGAGCAAGTTGGCTGTGGCTGTGGCTGTGGCAGTGGGCATGGCTGGAGCACTGCTGGGGACAGGCCTGGCATGATAAAATGGCTTGTAAATTTGTTCTCAAGGCGTTCTGCTACTTAAATACAGCGGGATGGGCCAGTAAATTCCTTTTCAGGCACACTTGGGCGCCTTGAACACCAACGTTGCGGAGAAGGGCCCTCATAAATACAAGCCGATGATAATGATGATGTGACGCAGATCTAACCAACTCGGACCACCGTTTAAAGGGCAAGGCTACTTGAAGTAGGGTGTTGGTGGGTATAAGATGGATTGAGTTGATCGCTGCGCCATATACCGATAGTGCATACCAGCATGCCAGCACGTATATGCCCGATATCTCCGATAGCCGGTAATAGGTTCTCGAACTCGCCTCCCACACCCCAAGCCTATGCTTTCAAGTCTATGTCTGTTGACAACAAAAGCATGGAGCAACCCAACTGAGATCGGTGGTGAAGCTGTCTGGGAAGCTCCCCTTGAAGTGGGTCAGTGACGTACCCGTGACGTATCCCGCGGGACCTACAGCTGTCCCACGGCGACAAACGTAGGGTATGAAGCGTGATGCCATACTACCATACTGCAAAGCGTTGCTACAAGGCGTAACAGTGAACTCGCGAAAACCGGCCCCCCGTAAGTTGAGGCGCACTTTAACGGCTGTGTGTGCAACCCATATGCATGCATGCATGCATTGTTCTATTCAAGTGACTCGTATAAATTGCTGTATCCCTGCATATATACAGAGCCAGCACTGCAGAAAGGTGTTACACCACTACTTAGTACAGTAGATGTGGTTAGGTTTGACGACACCTTGGATGGTTGGTGTTCTGTTTGCATCAGACACTGTCCTGTTCCAGGCACCAATGACATGCAAATTTGTCAGTTACCTTTCACAACTGCGTGTACTGGTTGTACACCCCTTTAACACTGCGACTTGTTGGGCGCCTGGTCACAAGTGACGGTGGATGGCGACGAGGTCACGGAGCATATGGGCGGCAGTCCTGTCATGTTGCGGTACGTCTAGGGCTTACATATGTTCTATCTATAAGCACTCTTGCCCGCAAAGAGTTGCAAACCCAAAAGTGCATTGGCCAGCATATGCAAGCACGCATGCGAGTCAACTGAGTAATAGTGTATACATAAGCAAGTGGCCATTGTGGCTGCTCTAGTAACTCTAAAAAAACAGAGCTGTAAACACTCGAAGTGGGCAAGCATATGCTCTAAAGCGTGCAGGGAACAACCTAGTACCTTGCGGCAAGTAGTTCCAACGTTGTCTTTGTATTCACCCTGCCCTTGCACAGTGAACACTTATTGACCACTGTCATGGGTGGTTGCAGTCCTTTTCTGCACCAGAGGGCACCATGCCGCCCCCACCAGTGACTTGCAGGCCAGTCAAGGCCACGAGCAGTACCGCCGCCTCATGCAGCAAGCACACAGCCAGCCAGCATACCACAAAGTCACACTACTTGCCCACCACCCACAAGCCGATGCTGCACATGGCGGCCCCACTTTCAACCTGGCAGCACGTAACCTGGTAGCAATCCCCAGTGCCGGCGGATGTGCATCTACAGGTCAGTGATTAACAAACATTGCACACCCACAGAACCCTATCCACGCGCCACTTTTTCTTCAAAACCTGGGAACTGCAAATACCTTTTTAGTCATTTTTTGCGTGGAATGGCCACAGCTACAGTGTTGCTGTTAGGTCCAGGGTTAAAGGTTATGAGAGGACATGCCCACCGTCATCGGATCCTTATATTCGGCAGTTTGGGCTTCACGTAAGGGTTTAGGGTTTGGAGGGGTGTAGACTAGAAGGGTGCATACAACATGGCACAATGTTGACCACCCCTAACCTGCGGTTTTGGTCTGCTGGTGTTAACTGTTTGTTTGAAATGTGCGCCACTCCTGGTGCAATGCCTGCAGTGTGCATGCCCAGGCTACAGCCCAGGCAATTTCACCTCCATAGCCCCCGGCGCTTGTTGTGACTGCGTGAACTAGTATGCTGGATCGGATGACTCATGCTACGTGCGCTGTGCAGATGATGCGGGTGTGTGTGTGGAGTGTGCAGCCAACGGCACGCTCACATTTGGCGCACTGGGAGACTATGTGCAGTGCATTTCCACAGAGGATTTAGCGGCCTGTCCTGCTGATGCCATTCCAACAGGAGCCTGGGAAGAGGAGGAGGCTGCTCACTATTCGGCATATGTTGAATGCATGAGTTGCAACTCCTCCATGCTTGGCTGCAGTGGTATGGATGTGGACATTGCCAACAATGCATACCTCAACAGCACCAGTTTGGCACTCAAAGGCAGCAGCAGTCTCATCCCTGCTTGCCAGCCATTCCTGGGATGCGTGGGTTGCCCCGAGGGAAGGGTTCTGACAACCATTCAAGACGCACTAAACTGGCTCCCCAAAGAGGACCAGCCTCCTGAGATGACACTGCCTTCACGGAGTTTGTATGCATGGGCTTCCCAAGGCAGCTGCGCAGTGGTGTGTGATGACCTGATCTTTGCTGAGGGGGAGTGTCACGATGCAGAGCTACCAGGTAAGAGCCAACCCCTCCGACAATTTTGGATACCCTTACTCGTGCTGCACATACTGAACGCCCTCAGCTCGGCCTGGCAGTCAGCGGTGTGGTGGCCATTACTCTGTGTACATGTGGCGGTACCAGTTGGAAATGCTGTGCATAACAGCGTTGTCATGTCTGAGTCAATCTTGCTTGCCCATTTGCTGCACTGTGCTTCAGCTACATCAGCAACGCACAGGGTTGGGTTAGATAATGGATGGCGTACTTTGGCGGATCTCACTCACCGGGAAAACTTGGGGAAATTCCTAGAAATGTAACACTTTCCTTTAATAGCTGGCCCAGTGCCCACAGAAGTCAGTCCACACGTGCTTGATGAAGCTAGTTAAAATCTGGTCCACTGGGTGGCATTGCCGAGAAGGAAGACCTTCACTGTACCCATGTGAAATGGACGCAATGCAGATTACGACATGTGTGCCTTCGACACTTGCATGCGCCCTGGTGACATGGTTCTTTTGTGATTGCAGGTCTAGGGAGCTTTCTAGGAGGCTGTAAAGCCTGCCCGCCATTCCACGCTGGCCCCTCACAATTCTTCCAAAGGGGGTTGAACCATGACAGCCCCAAGGGACCCATGCGCTGCCAGGCACATCCCAGTGTTAATAGATTCGCACTTTGCAAATCCACAGGTCAGTTCACCACCAAAATTAAAATATATCAAACCCACAAATTTCTATCAACCGCACACCACCATTGATTCTTGACTACATGAGAACAAGTTAAAATTCCCACAGTCATATTGCAGCCGCAGCTGTGTTGACAATTTCCTTTAGGGCATCTATGAGGCATGTATACGGTATATAACTGGCCTGTGCCGGTGTCAAAATGCCTTCACCTCTACCCGTATCTGTCTGAGGGGGGCATCCATTGATTGCTTTCAGCATGTAAGCAGGTGCAATGATCCTCAAGGTATTATGTAGCTTCAGGAGTGTATATCTTGTTGCACTGCCAACACAATTAGGGTGCACCAGCATGGTACAACCGTCCCGCCATCCTGCATCCCGTGTCATTGGCTGTTGGTGTCTGAGCAATGTAGGGCCCTCTTGTTGCAGACGCCTCCGGATTGTGCCGGACATGTGCCTCAGGTTACAAGCTGGCAGCAGAGTTCAACCTGGCTGATTACAACAGTTATTACCGCGCTGAATTGATGGGCTATGCAGGACCCTGCTTGAAAGAGGTGCGCTGGCAGATGGCATTTGCATAGGCACAATTTGCATGCACAGAAACACCTGCCGGCATAGGCAAACGTCGACATCATGACTATTCAATGCAAAGTCAGATACTGTGTTGGAACAACGTCCCAGGACAATCACGCACGTGGCCTCGGGATCTCTAACTATACTGTACAGTAAGCTTTGCACAGCATTGCGCTTTTGTGTAACCAACCAGGTGCATGTGTGCACCATGCATTATCCGTGTGTGTGCAGCATGAGGTGCATGCACTCAGCACTTGCGGGTGATAACGGTTTGGATCTCTGTGGCTCAGTTGTTGCCATGCACTGTGCCTCGTAGCTCCATTGCACGTTTGCATGCATCATACACGTACATCATGTCTGGTTCATGTGCTAACATCTGCCAACCCTCTTCAGGTCCCCTGTGACCCGCTCAACACCACTTTCACCGGCTGCTCCCTGTGCCTGGAGGGGTTCCCACGCCCAGGGGGTGGTACGGTGTGCGCCGGGTGCGGGGAGGGCTACATCATTCCCCAGCTTGGGTCGGGCGCCCAGGGGTTTGATTTCACCTGCATTGCCCCCGGCAGCTGCTATGGCTGGGTGAACCGGGATGCTGGGTCTGAGTCCGGTGTTGGCGGCTTCATTGCAGGTCGCTGCGTGCGCTGCGCAGCTGATGACCCAGGCACATGTGTCGAGTGTGCAGCCAACAGCACCCTGACATTTGGTGCACTGGATAAATCAGTGCAGTGCGTCTCCTCGAAGGATGTAGCTCCCTGCCATGCTGATGCCATTCCTGTGGGGACCTGGGACAACCATGATGGCCAGTATTGGGCACAGGAGATTGCTTGCATGAGTTGCAACTCCTCCATGCTTGGCTGCGCTGGTATGCTTGTGGACGTAGCCAACAAAGCAATCCTTTACACTACCCGTATGGCACTCAATGGCAGCAGCATGGTCCCTGCTTGCCAGCCATTCCTGGGATGCGTGGGCTGTCCCGAGGGAAGGGTTCTGACGAGTATTGGGGTCGCACACGACTATATTGCCGAGGAGAATTTTGATGAACTTCCCTATGTGCCATGGCCTTCCCAGGGCAGCTGCGCAGTTGTATGTGAAGACCTGCTGTGTGCTGATGGCGCGTGCCACGATGCGCAGCTGCCAGGTGAGCGCCAGAGTTTGTAGCCAATTCCAAAATTTGCAATAAGCATGGATGTGGCAAGATGAGCACACACCCATGCCCTTAGCCAGTGATCAAGTGTGCAGCATTGTGCAATTAGCAACATGTGCCCATCAACATACAAATGTACTCATCACATGGAGTTTTAGGCATGTCATTTATATACATTACTAACACATGGAACAGTTGGTCCAACGTTTCCAGGAAACATTGTGCATGCATATCTAAACCATTTTAGTACAGAAAAATATTGGTATCTGCAGTTGCCAACTCTTGTCCCACTGTTCGCCTGTGTCTCAATGGGATGCAATAGGCAGCTTGCATAATGGCTTTTGGGCCATGCAACTCCCACATGGATGCCCACGAGACAATGTGCTCCAAGCAAAAGAAGAAACAAGGCGCATTCAAAGCTGCTCAATTGTGTGAGACTGCCTAGCATGGTTGTAGTGTGTCACATATATGCAACAGTAAATTGACAAAAACTACACCTGTGAAGACTCGATGGCCATCATGTAACATTACTTCATTGTTATTGCAGGCTCTGTGATGTGGTATACCCCAGCAGTATCAGACAACCCGCCAACCTTCCCAGGAGGCTGTAAATCCTGTCCACCCCTCCACATTGGCCCCTCACAATTTACCCCCAAGGACCCAATGCGCTGCCTGGACTGCGAGGACCTGATGTGCGCCCCTGATGGCTGTGCACCCATGACTGGCTGTCTGGACTGCCCACAGGGGTATGTGCGGGTACCCAGCCGGTACACCGTGGACGGTGCCACTGTGTACCGGTGCCAGTATTTGTGAATGTGATATTTGTGCGATTTGTGGGTTAGATCGATGCTAATGCACAGATTTAGAAAAAAGTATTGGTCATAACTATTACAATCCCTAACATATCCTGGTTTGCTGGTTTGCGCGTCCTTCTTTGTTGTTTTCCCTGTCCTTCTTAGCCACCAAAGCAAAGGGTTTATTATTTTTTATAACCCTTGACCAAAGCCCCAACTTCTGGCCGTTTTTTAGTTATCTTGGCTCGGCATCGTGCCTTTTAGTTTTGTTGGCGTTGTCTGGGCTGCCTCGCCCAAAGTGCCGCCTGTTTTCAGCTGCTGTGGCCCTTTGACAGCTTTTATTATAACCTTTTCCAGTGGGTCCCCGTTCCGTCATCTGCCCCTTCTCTCAGGTGAAGTCCTGGATTTCATTTATTATTGGAATACCAGCCCCTGGGCCGCTAAAGGTTGACCTTGTAGGAACAGCCATCGTGTAGGTCATAAAGGTCAAGATCCCTTGGAGCCTGCTCCTAGAAGGGCTGCTGGGTTGATAATGGTCGAACGTGTTCAAGAATAAGCCTCATGTTGAAAAAGTAGCTCATCTTACCATATATGCATGAGGCGCAGTACTGGTGTGTGATTCTAATCACAGCACTCGTGTGTGAGCCCATACAAGGGGAACAACTGCCTTCATATGCGGTCGAGTGTTTTTTGGGGGTGGGCCACCTTTCCGAAAGGCCTATTTCTGAAAGTATATCCGTGTCAGCATATCTTGTTACAGCCTTTTCCATCTTTCCCTGGAGGTTACACGGAGTGACGTGCCAATGGCTGTATCCTCTTACAAGACTCGGCAAAGTTGGAGTACGTCACTCACTCCTAAAGAAGATGGGTTGCTGTGCTCAAGGTCGACGACACTTATCCGCGTCAGTTTGTGTCCAGTTTCTGTCCGGGGGTTAACGTTGCAAATGCACTGGCTGGAGATACGCCTGGATACTGTGTATACGTACCTATATAAGGCCTGCGCTTCAGAACTCTGGCACCTATTCGTACCTGTCAAGCAGTTCGCAAAATAACTAGTCCCATCTTTCCCTGTGAATTAGTAACACTGCGACCAGTTCCTGTTGCAACTAGTGCCACCCTGCAGGTCGCATGTGACGGGGGTGATGGCGACGTCACGGAACCTGTTGGCGGTAGTCCTGCTATACTGCGGTATGTCAAGGGCTGCTTACATAGGTCTTGGCTAGAATAAGTTATGAGGACCACATGCAGTGTTCTCAAAGATTTGCAGAGGCAACCCAGAACAGCCATCCCCCGCAGTGGCATATGCATGCATGCATGCGGGTCAACAGAAACAACCCGTGGATGCGCTGCTGTGGGTGCTGTAGCAACTGATCCAAATATCTAAATTTAATGTACAGTAAAATCCGGCCGGTGTGAAATTGTATTGCTGGTGTACATTACTGCAACTTGCTCTGAATTACCCAGCCTGTAATACAATCCAAGGCCAATAAGCTCAATGGTTCCCCCGACGATGCACACAGTTTTATTCATCATGCTCCTACGTACCTACCAACCATTGTGCTGTGTTGTGGTGCTGCAGCATTGTCCTGCACCAAAGGGCACTGTGCCGCACCGACCAGTGACCTGCAGGCTAGCCAAAGCCACGACCAGTACCGCCGCCTCATGCAGCAAACACACAGCCAGCCAGCACACCACAACGCCACATTCCTTGCCCACCACTCGCAAGCCGATGCTGCGGATAATTCCACTTTCAACCTGGCAGCACGTGGACCGGTAGCAGTACCCAGTGGCACTGCCTGCGAATCCACAAGTCAGTGCCCTGACCACCAAACACCCTAAACCCTAAACCCTGAACCCTAAACCCTGTGCACTGGCCACCAAACACCCAGAGCCCTATCTACTCATTTCAGCCTGAAGTTGAATCCATTGATTCCCACTTGGGGTTCCATCACAGCTGAGAAATTGTGTTTCAGTTTATGGCTGAGGGTTTAGGATATGGTATCTGGGAGCGTGCACCAGGGCCCTATACTTCCGAATCAGCAAGGGTGCTGTGCAGGGTTGAGTCTCAGCCTCTGGAGTGTAGGGTTAGATTTTGCATGCACACACAAGGGCATAAGTGTGCATTCATCTGATGATCTGTATGACAGGGCCATCCGTGCCTTCAACATGTAAGCAAATGTCACCATGTTAAACATGGTTTCGTAGCTTCAGGGGCGTTCAATTCATTGCACTGCCAAACGACCAGATTCCACACAGCATGGCACAAACATCCCTTACCTATGCTATTGGCTGCTGGTGTCTGAACAATTTGGGGTCCAGTAATGGAGTGTGCCCAATTGTGCAGGCCCCAATGGTGTGTGCCTCAGATGTGCTCTAAACTACAAGCTGGCAGCGGAGTTCAACCTGACCGAACATGACATAATGTACGGCCCGCAACTCAAGGGCTATGCAGGGCCCTGCTTAAAGCAGGTATGTCCATGCAAAGCAACACCTTTCCCATGCCTTGCCTTCCACGTAGGCCTACATCCTGTAATTGGCAAGCCATGGATTGCTTTAAACACAGCATGTCCCACGTGCGAGCAGATATCCTCCCTAGGTGTGTGGTTGCTCTAGCTCAGCAGGAATGGCATGTATATAAGTATGTACAGCGTTCACCCAGCATTCTGCAACCAATAGCGAATATGTGGCCCAATAGAACCCACATGGTACCCATCATGGCATGGCCTGGCCATGGGCTCTGCTTGTGCATGCAAGCATATACGTACCACGTTGATGCGTATGTCTCCTTCCTCTTTGCAGGTCCCCTGTGACCCGCTCAACACCACTTTCACCGGCTGCTCGCTGTGCCTGGAGGGGGAGGGGGGTGCCAGGCTGTGCGCAGGGTGTGGGCCAGGCTACCTGCCCCCCTATGTTGATTCGACAGCTGAGGGGTTCAGTTTTACCTGCATTGCCTCCGGCAGCTGCGATCCTATTGTGAACCAGGGTGTTGGGTCTTATCCCGGCGGCGCCGTTGCAGCACGCTGTGTACGCTGTGCAGACGATGACGCAGGCATTTGTGTGGAGTGTGCTGCCAACGGCATGCTGTCATTTAGCCCACCTAGTCGAGGGTCAAACATGGGAGGTTTCTCACAGTGCATTTCCAAGGAGGATGCAGCTGCCTGCCCTGATGATGCCATTCCAACGCTAGACCTTTTGTATTTTGAGGGTGGAAGTTGGTCACCGTCAGGGGTGCAACCCTGCGTGAGTTGCAACTCGTCCATGCTCAAGTCAGCGGTGTGCTTGTGGATGTAGCTGATAACGCATACCTCAACACCACCAGATTGGCAGTCAAAGGCAATAGCAGCCTAATCTCTGCTTGTCAGCCATTCCTGGGATGCGTTGGCTGTCCCGAGGGAAGGGTTTTGACATCTGATGACGTTGCATTCAATGGTGAATGGGTTACTGGGACTGACGATGAATTGATGGCATACTCTACTTTCATGTGGCCTTATCAGGGCAGCTGCGCAGTGGTGTGTGGCGACCTGCTGTGCGCTGAGGGGGAGTGTCACGATCGGCAGGTGCCAGGTGAGAGCCCACCCCTCCAACATTTTGAAGAACCATTTCAACATCCCATACTTGGAATGGAGTCCCATGCATGGCGCCCAATATTTAGTGCAGTGAGCCAACAAGGTATGTGTGTGCTCTGCACATGACGCAATTGGGAGTTGAGTGCATGTCATCAAGTGGGTGTATTCGTGCCATAGTCAAAACCCTGACCTACTTGCAACACGTATTGTACTGACAGTGTGCTTTAGCAAGATGCAATGGCTGTATTGGACAATGGTCGGACACAATACAAACAATGTCCTATTTAATCACTCGTGATTTATCCTCTGAGTGAAGTTTTTTGAATGTATAGGACAGAGTCACAGTTCCCAGTTTATTAATAGATGCTTCCATAAAACACTAATTGTGAAACTAGCATGTACTAAATATAAAGCTGTGGACCCGTGCAGCCTTAAGCCTAGAGCCCTGCAAGGGTTCATCCTACACCCCGGTCCCTGAATTGTGGGGACGGTATGCAACCTTAAATCCTAAACCCCTGCAGGGGCAATATATAGCTATGCAGGGGTAACCCTAAACCCTGGAATGTAAGCTGTGGCGGGGCACGGGACCTCCCCGCCACAGTTTAGATTTGCCCTAAGGCCCTGCGGGGACTCCGAACCCAGCAACTGTTTCTTTGATGTTGCAGGACTCTTATGGGAAAATGATCCAGTGCAACGTGGCAGCTTTCCAGGCTTCCCAGGAGGCTGCAAATCCTGCCCGCCCTTCCACATAGGCCCATTGCAATTCACCACCCTCAGCGGCCCAGGCCCCATGCGCTGCTATGATTGCGAGGACCTGAGGTGCCCCCCTGACAGTTGTTCACCCACCACGGGCTGCCAGCTGTGCCCAGAGGGGCATGTGCGTGAACCCAGCGAGCACGCGTCCAGCGATGGCACTGTGTATCGATGTGTGAGCTGTGAAGATGGCTTCATGTGCCCCTCAGCAGATGGGTGCCAAGGGGTGAGCGAGGTAATTGACAAGCAGGATGGGGAGCCTGCTAGACTGGGCGACATGCAGGTGAGCAGCCTTGTTGTCATGCACCACAGCAGATATTGCAGATGAAGGTAAACAGGGTCTAAAGTGAAACAGAGGGGGACCTGTTAAAATGTAAGGAAGCAGCGCTGCGGGCGCCCAAATAGCAGGTTAGACAGCAAGAGCAGGTACTTGCCCCTTCAGGTGCATTAATATTTCATCTTGGACGCTTGGGTGCTGGACATTTTATTGAACTTCAATGGTAAGTACATTAAGGGAATGAAGTATTCCTCTTTGCACAACCAAGTGACAAAGCGCTAATCATCTGGCCAGCCTGGCTGCAACATTACTGTTCTTAGAAGTCCATTGCTTCAAGTTGGTGTCTTTGCCTGTCACATAACCATGGCACAGTGCCATGGTTATCACGCTTTGCATGTTTTGGTGTTCAAACATTGTCAACATGTCTGAAGACCACAAGGATGTTTAATTTGAACCCCTGCAAACACTTGCCTGACCCGCAGCACTATTTTGCTACGGACATAGATGGCATTACCATGCATGTATAATAATAACCGAGCAGCATATCTGATTCTGCCACCCGAGCTGCCTTTGACTAGACAGCTGTCAGTGAATGCCTTTATATTGCTGCGCAGGTTGGATGCATGAACTGCTCAGCAAATGGGTGGATAGCGCGTCCCCGCATCCCTACCCTGGGAGCAGTAGGATACTCTAATGGTTTGGATGGACTTTTGACAAACGAGTATTATGAAGAGGTAGGCACAGCGCCAGCACACATTCTGGATGGTCAGTGGCCCAGCAACGGCGACAATTCAATTTTGAACAACAATGGATGGGTTAGCCATATCTACCTTGCACGCTGCGTCAGCTGCGACACGTTGCAGTGTGCAGAAGGGGCATGCGACATGCCGTCTGAGGAGCAGCTGCGCATTTCTGACATGTCTGCACCAACAGATTGGTATCCAGGATCAGACATGGCCAAGCCAAAGGCGTATGGCTGTCTTGCATGCCCCAGGCATTTGGAACTCGCTTATATGCCTGGGTGGAATCTATATACTTGTGATACACCAGTTTTAATGAACTAGCAGTGACTCAGGAGTCATGCTTCATATGAATATAAGGCGTTTCAATCATTCAATGTGACCTGCATGATGCTAGATGATCTACTTTCGATGTGCTTGATTTGGTCCTGGGTCACAATTAATAACTTTCGCTATAATACTGTATGCACTAAATTGAGGAATCAGATAACGTTAATCATGTGGCTGTTCCATTCGAGTTGCCCACCAACTGAGCTGCACTGCCGTTTAAACCCCACTGAATAAGTTCAACTGCCAGTGGCTATTATGCTTGGGTTGAAAAACTGCCAGGTTGTGTTCAAGGTTCGTATATAGTTCACAAGCCCCAAGGTATCCCTGTTGCACCCCCCTTCCCGGTATGCCTTGAGCTTAGGCCCTGGGATCTTCACGGGAAAATTTCTCACATCATTGTAATACTTCTCCACCAGCATCTCTGGAAACATGAACACAGGCTCGCCCATGATGGTCTGCCACATAACCTCCATCACCACGGTAGCATCATGCCCTTTGGCCATGACGTAGTCAAGCGCAGCTTGGTAAAGCTCCAGAGGCCTGGCCACCACCCGCTCCCGCCGCACCATGAACTGGGCGCAGCATGGCCCCTGGAATTTAGGCGGTTCAGGACCCATGAACTTGCTAATCCATTGATCAAAGGCAGCTGTTTTCGTGTCAGCCATCTGCTTGGAACGTTTCAGCAGATATTGCGGCATCTTCTTGCCAAAAAACCTCCAGTCCTGGTTCAGCAGCACGTTGAAGTTCTTGTATTCCGTCTTGAAGCATGTGTTTGCCATGATGGTGTCCAGGTGCGCCTCCTGGTGCCACGTGGGGGCCATGTGGCCGTGGATGAAGATCATCATGTCAGGCAGGCAGTGGTAGTTGTTGATGATGAAGGACAGGTAGGCACCCGCCTCCCGGCCAACAGCAGTGGGTCCGGTCTTGCAGGTGGTGGACTCGGGGTTGCACACGTACACAGGGATGTTGAGGCCCAGGAAGGACTCAGTCGCCTCTGGCACCACCGCGCGTGGCAGGATGACTGCTACTGGCGGGGGGAAACAGCTGCTACTGGCGGCTGTTGTGGTGTTGGTGTAATTGGTGGGCGCTGGTAGAAAGGGTGGGACATACCCCTGCCGCAGCTCCGATGCAATGAGGTCCTGAACCTGAGCCTCCATGTCTCGCAGCATGGCGGTGTCATTCTGTGGGGTCGCCACCTGAGGGAGGGAGGCATGCATGGGTGCTCCAGGTGGGCAGATATCGGTGATGGTTGCTGTCAATCCCGTGGTTGCAGTCAATTGCAATGGCATTCAAAGGGGGAGAGATCACATGACTGGGTTGCCAGGTGGCCATGTGGGTAGGAGTCAACATTGCGTTCAAGCTGACCATCACACCACAAATCTGACATCCTTCATATTCATCATGACCATTATGAAAAAATATGAACTAATCGTCACTTGAGAGCGACCCACAGTGAAGAAACCGTTTTGCACTTGTCTCATCACATGAGCAGTACCATAATTGCCATTCTCCACGCCGCATACCTGACCTACATCTCAAACCGCATGGCCCAAACGTACCTTTCCGTTGCCGCCAAGCTGCAAAATCACTGCATTCACTGCTCGAGACCCGATGCCCCCACCCTTAGCGGGCGGCCCCGTTGGCACTAGAAAGTATGCTCTGCTGGCCATGACTGTGCGCATGACCTCCTCCGGTGTCATCCCCTGCAGGTTGTGGTCGTACACCGCAAGGGGGGCGCGCGCACGCAGGGAGGCGGGCTGGGACCTGGGGTGACAGGGAGGGGTAGAGGGGGTTGGTGGTCAGGTGCAGGGAAGAGGGGGGAGGGGGGCCGCTGATGCACACTGCCTGTAGTCCTCATTTAGAAAAAACAATTAAAAAAGGCTGAGTCTATTCGTACTTTTCATTATTGGGAGAATTTTGGTGACAATTAGATCATGAAGATTGTGCAGTGCGGCTGACAGGCTCCCCTCTAACCACATGAAAGCACTGGGCATATCCTTCCAGACATTTGAGAGTGATCACTATCCCCAGCCAGGGCTCCACCTACTCGTAGTGCTTCCTGCATCCCTCACACCCTTTGGTGTTGCAGCCCGCGCACAGGGCGGATGTCGCCCCCTGCCGCCACAGCCGGCCCCCTTGGTCCAGCACCTGAGTGATGAGTGCATTATCCGCCAGTTGCAGGTGGCTGAAGTTTGCAGCTGACAGGGTTACGGTGAGGGAGAGGTAGGTGGAGGGGGAGGGGGTGGCGAGGAACACATCTGTGGGGGAGGGATGGGTGGGGTACATGTTGGCCATTCAAGCGTGGATATGGTTGGGAGGGCATTGCTGTGCGATGAACGGACACGAGACAGCATGAATTGTTGACAAGGGGACAAAAGGGGAGCTTCTCAAAGGTGGTACGTGAGTAAGTGACAAAAGGTGACACCCTCACAACTACCAGGTGAGGTGCGCTCGGCCCCATCTCAATCTTGCTGCCATGCATTTGAGCACTGGGTACCACAAGGCACGTTGTTACTGGTCCCAGGCAGGCACGATAAGAGACACATCACGCCACAAATCCTCCTACCTCCAATAATCATGCCCTCGGGTGCGTTCCAACGTTCTGCAATCCCAACCGCCCCCGCCGCATCCCCGCACAGGTGAAACAGCTCCCCAAATGGCCGCAGCGCCACTGACCCCAGTGCCACAAACAGCACCCTGTCATACTCCTCCATTTGCCATACCCTTAGTCTAGTCATGCACACACCCCAGGGCACGCCCGCGCAGCCGGGCACAGATTTGGGGTGGCCCACTCCATAGATGAATTTGAGGACAGCGCCCCTGGGGTGTGGGTGGTTGTAGGTGTTAGTGTGGAGGTGGGGTTGGAAGGGGACTGAGAAATTGCAAGCTTGGTGCTGTAACAAAGTTGATTGAAACGACAGTATGTGGCTGTCGGGTGCTACAATGGCATGTATTCACTGCTCTGCAACCTGGTAAATGCGCAGCCATGTTGGCCTATACTTCATCTTTCCCCATGTGCATCCATGTGGGCGCATATGGGTGCACATGTGTGTCGCCCCACTCCTCACTCCCTACCTCCTCTGCAGCTGTCCTGCCGCCTTCCACCCCCCCACCCCTGGCAGCAGCATCAGTACCACAAAGTCGTGGTGCGCCAGGTGGGGGCGAAACATGCGCCAGCTCTCAAGGGTGGCAAGGACACCTGGAGGGTGGGGAATTGGATGAGTGGCAGAGGTGCTTCAACCCTAGATATAAGTTACGTTGCATTTTCAATACCCTAACTAAGGGCTGTGGTGCAGGTATTGGTGGTGCAGTACCAGCAGCCAGCTGGAATAACACAACAGCCTTGAACACTAGACAGCACCATACCTTCACACGCCTGCGCCATTGAAATTGTATTATTGCAAATTACTGTGCAACTTATTCGAGCCTTTTCTTGCATTCCCTTGTGTCATCGAATGGGCCCAACCCACCGAGCCACGACCAGCGCCTTTATGGTCCTTGCACCCTCACACACTACCAGCCATAGCCCCAACCACAGCTACAGCAGTGCCCACCCCACCCCACCCCACCCCATCCACACTCACGTGGCAGGGCATCCACGCTGTACAGTAGCGTGGCCACCGCCGTGCGCCCCACGCGTGGGGGGGTGTCAGCCGCCACCCACTGGAGGGCCCCGCTCTCATCCGAGGACAGGCAGGAGGCGGGCGGTGGGGGGTGCAGATCCAGCCAATGGGACTGTGAGAGAAGGGGGGATGTGCAAGATTAGGGGAGGGGAAGGTAAGCGCCACGGCACCGGTACTGATTGTGTTAAGAGCACGTGTAAGCGCAGGGACTGTGAGCCAGGCCTGATCGATATGCACCTTACAATTGCGTGAGTACAGACATTCAAGGTTCTGTACGTATGCAAGCTCTTCATTCCCCTTGCACTCACCCTACAGAAATGACACATCACACCGCACTATTACAGCACACACCCAGTCCGCACCTAGCGGCCCCAATGAACAACCCTAAACCCTAAACAGCACACAGCAAACCCTCACCTTGCTCCGCAACACCTGCTCAGATAATATGGCAGGCCCCGGAGCTTGGCTTGGAAGGCCTTTTTGTGACGCCAGCTGTACCTGGCCAGGTGTGCTTACTTGCTGGCCAGGGGTGGGTACTCGCTGACCAGGGGTGTCTACTTGCCGGCCAGGGGTGGCTTTTTGCTGTCCAGCTGTATCTAGCTGCTGTCCAGCTTGGTCTAGCTGCTGTTCTGGTTCCAGGTTGACAGCGCGTGCGCCCACCTGCCTCACTTCAGTGGCAATGACCTGCTTGCTGTCCCCCAGCAGCCGCCATGCAACGACGCCCCCCGACAGCAAGAGCCCAAGGAGGATGGCAAGGTGGAAATTCTGGAGGGAGCGAGGCACAGTGCGGGTGTCATGCTCGGCCCGCGCCATGGGCCCCACTGGCTATTCAAACGGCTGTGGAGGGCTGCGCACTCTGGCGCATCAAGGTGTGTCGGGTGGTGGCCAGTGGAGTGTCAGCGCCACCTGGCTGAAACTGTGATGGCTATGATCACATTTTCATAGCGTGCCAGAGCAGATGGCTCCTTTAGGGGGGATGGCGATATAACAAGACATACTGTCGAAAATGGCCATGAGGAAACCTGTAACAACAAAGCAACGTAAGCTTGACTGCAGGCTACATGCTAACGGACACTATGGCGCCAATATTGTCATCTACTGTGTTGCTTATAAGGCTCCAGGAGACCAGCTATAGCTTTGAGGCTTGGGGTTGTGGATGCAAGCAGCTCGCTGCTGGCCACAACGTCAGGGGAAAACATGCAACACCTCAAGGTGACTCACAAGCTGCAGCAAAACTTTTAAGGCGAACCATCACCAAGGATCTCTGAAAACCTTGGAAGCAGATCCTCACTACCATCCCGTGTCTGTCCTCAATGTATTACTCATAGGGTGTGCCCGCCCACTACTCCTATGCACTGGCATATCAGATACACAGCACTGCGCCAGACGCATTACCTCGTGCCAAAGACAGTTTATAAAGAGCCGTGTCAGTGCTTGATCATCAACGGTTGTCGCTTCCTCGTGGCGACCAGATGGATTGGCCTCCTCGTTGCAACGCCAATTTGTGAAGGCAAGGCTAAGCGATCTTGTACAAGTACTTCAAGAACAGTAAAGGCGGTAACTTGCTATTCGGGTGCACTTTGACCCCTGCCAACAGTAACCCTCAAAAACTGAATGTGGTACGATTATGGCCGGTCAGATGGCGAAAACTGGGGGTCCTTTATTGAAAATATGTAGCCATTATCCGACCCTATAGCAGTATGTGCGTTTGACCTTATTTACGGGACAAAGAATGCCTGTGGACTTCGAATTTAAGTCTGGTTGATGCATGCATGCATTGTTCGTTATGCATTTGAACCGATTGGTCGTTATGCATGCATGCATTGGTTGTCGCCCAGTATTGTTGCGGTTCCTGCCATAGCCTGTACTTAACGAATGTGCAGCAGGCTGACGTTAAAGCTGAAAAATTCTTGTGTGTATGTACAAACGACATCTGGGCTGTGGTAACATGCGCCGTCGAGTCACGAAAAAGCATGTTGCCAAACAGTGAGTGTGCCTGGCAGGAGGACTGAGGAAAGGGTGAAACTTTTCAGTTGAAATGCGTGAATGTCGCTCTAGCAGAAAGGGATTTTGAAGCCTGTATTCGGCCGCATGTATGTTGGCCCGTGCCCCCCATTTATTCCTCTTTAGCCAGGAAGATACCCAGGCCAAACTCTGTAGACTACTGACTACTCTCTAAGACCAGACCGTATGAACAGCAACCTCAACAAACACAGACACTGTTACCACGCCTAGTACTTTTTGCGTTTCTGACAGAGCAGTTGTTTGGTTCTGCAACCTGTGGGTTGGAAAGTAGGGACTGAGCTTCACAGTGTCGCATCGTACCCCTGCCGGAGACTGGGGTGTCTGGAGCCGCTTCAACATCCAACAACTGGCACTTTGGGTGCATGCAGGTCTCTTGGACACATTCAAGAGGGCAGCACACAACATTGACAAGCCAGCCCATCCAACAATGCCCACATAACAGCCATTCCAGCAAGTCTCCCCGACAGTATCCACCATACCTGCCACCGACAGCCATGCCGTCTCGAGCGCCACAGCCTAGGGTTGTGCCTCCCTTGCCTCCCAAACGCCAAGTGTTGTGGCTCCCACACACCACGCTCCTCGCCCTCATCCTGGCAGCAGCAGCCGGAGGTGGCGTGGGAGCCGCCGGGAACCCCGCCCAGCGCACCAAGGGCGCGCCATGGGGCGCTCTGCCATGGCAGGATGGCCAGGCGCACGCCTCTGAGCTGCGCGCCACCTTCAACGACGCAGCCAAGATGTGGGGCGACCGCAAGCTGCTCATGCTGGTCAACGGCAACGCGGCGGTGTACAAAACCCTAGCAGAACCCTTCTTCAGGGCGGTGAAGCGGGCCGGTGGTGGGGACTTCAGCCCCCATGTGATAGCCCTTTGCTTTGACCGCCCAGCGCTGGAGGCCTGCCAGTCGCGGCACCCCATGCCCTACAACTGCATCCAGTGGAGCGGCGTGGAGCTGGCGGTTGGCACGGGGACTGCCAGCGAGCTGTGGAGCCCCCAGTGGCACCAGGTGGTTGCCATCAAGATCATCCTGGTGCGGGAGCTGGTGCAGCTGGGCTTTGATGTATTACACAGGTAGGGGATTGCCAAAAATACTTCAATGAGATGCCAGTGGTACGATATGAATGTGGTGCACGGCATGTGCACGGCTGATGACTGTTCTGCCTGTGCCGCTGATTTGCATGGCGTGAGGTAAGTGATCGGATAGGGTTCACAGACCAGGAGGGCAATGCCCTTCTCATCGCTGACTCTTCGTCCTTGATGAATGCACCGTTGCAATCCAGGCTGCGCATGCACTAACTTATTGTTGTGTGGTGCACAGCGACTTGGACGTGCTGTGGTACCGCCAGCCCTTTGACTACTTTGCCAGCCGGCTCGAGGCCTACTCACTCATGGCATCCACCGGCTGCGATCCTGTGGAGCGGCTCATGTTTGACAAGCACCCGCAGGTGCAGTTTGCTGACGTCAACACAGGCATCCTCTTCTTCAGGAGCATGCCAGAGTCCATTGATATTTTGAAAGCATGGCAGGCAGCGGTTTTCCCAGGGGGTGACGTCAGCAAATCTGCAAAAACCAAATGGGAGCAGGCGGCGTTTGGTGAAATACTGGACCAGCGATCCCGCAAACAATCCAATCACTTCATCATGCTCCCAAAGATTGCGTTTGCCAACCCAAAGTGCTTCTATTGTGGCAACATAGGCCAGGGCCAGTTCCCGCGCTACTGCGGCAACCCTACTGTGTGGTCAGCCTGGTACGCCTTCCATGTGTGCTGCGTGGGCACGGGGCCAGAGTCAGTCCATGCGGAAGTGGAGGCCTTTTTCCGGGGGCATGGCGTGGACACCAGTCACGCGGGCAAGACCAACTCAAAGCGCTTTCTGATGGAGTATGTGTGGAACCACACCAGGTGAGGCTCAGGGGGATGTGGGCTGACTTGACCTACCGGACGTACTATCTTATGTTGCACAAATGGTATTAACAATGCCAGAATTGAAGTGCTTGGTGCTTGCGTGTGCAGTTGACTGCTAATGCCGCTGTTTTGTCAGAGCGCATGCAGCTTTATGTTTAATATGATTATGTGATGAATGAATCATTTTAATTTACTGACTATCCTCTTGAATAACACAGGGTGGCGCACTCGGGTGCCAGGCACCGGTCCAGGCGGAGGCAGGGCATGCGGTTGGGGGACAGCTAGCCTTTGGGGGGGACACTTGCTGGTGCTGCATCCCTGCCTATGATAGGGTCAGCAGCAAGGGGGGCGTGGGGGGTGGGGGTCTGAAGGGGGCCGGATTCTGTGCAGAAAGGAGGGTCGGACAGGGCATTTGTTGTGGTGCCAATAACGCTACTGTTTATCACACCGCACCATTTATCTACTGCCGCAGCGGCTGTTGGTGATCTCACATTCAGCGTGCTGGGCACTGCCAGTCACTGCCAGTCACTAGTAGTACTGGTTATCGATGAAAATCACTCGTCCACCAGGAGGCTTTCTTACTGCTAACCTTATGCCTTTTGTAGATTTGTTCTCTTATTGAAACTAATGCGTCTCGGAAGCTAAATATAGCCTCAGTCCGAGACAACCAATGTCCTTTGTCTGTTTGTTTTAATATCAGTATTTATCCCCGGCTTCTTTCTGGATGATATTGCCGATGCCGGTGGAGGGTTTGACCTGGCTCATTTTTAATGCATTTTACGAGAGCAAATGGTCCAAGGTGGTCCATATGAGGCTCTGTGACTTTGGAAGTCGTCACATACCCAAGATTGCAACCATTGTGGGATTGAAACGCCTGAGCACAGCACGAGCCCTGTACCTCATAATTATGGTTAGCTAGTTAATAGGTAGGTACATGCATTCCAGCAATACAGCCAGATTAGCAGTCAGTCTGCATATGCGGCGTCACGCAGCTCTATCCTGGCATTATTTGAACCATCTATTGATCCCACGCGACTTGAGATCCTGCTATAGTAGGTCAGCCCATGTGGCCCTTGGCTTACCTACCCCCTTTGCCCCCTCTACCCTACCAAACACCATACATTTAGGAACCCTAGCATCCAATAAACGTCCTAAATGTTGTAGGGTGTTTAGCCTAATGTCCCTGCGTCCCTGATAATCATGGTTGCCCAAAAAGTATGCCAAAATTGTTTGTTAATAACTTTTACGTTGGACTTCGCTTTCTTGCAGAAAAAGCTACCACTATTTGCACGCATATAAATTCCAGGCAGGCAAGTAAGCCAGGCCCATATGCCGAGGGCATGCACGACAGCCATACGCCTTTGGCTTGGCCATGTCCGGATACCAATCTGTTGGTGCAGACATGTCAGAACTGCGCAGCTGCTCCTCAGACGGTATGTCGCATGCGCCATCTGCACACTGCAACGTGTCGCAGCTGACGCACCGCGCAATGAAAACACTAGTAGACTTCTGCAATCCGTAATAATTATCGCTAAAAGTGTTGATGCCGCTGTTGGTAAAAGAACCATCCACAAGATGGGCTGGTGCTGTGCCTGCCTCTTCATACCACTCGTTGGTGTACAGTACAACTGTGTCGTCTGCGTGCAAGGTAGGAATGAGGGGACGCGCTATCCACCCATTTGCTGAGCAGTTCATGCACCCAACCTGCAACATGTAAAGCCATCAAATTGCAGACAAAGCAGATCAGCAGTCAAAGTTGCTGCCTTTTGTTGACTTGTCAATGTCATCGATGACCAGGCAGCTCACTGAGGCAGCTCACTGAGACAGCTCACAATTGGCAATTTAATAGAGCATCCTTTCGCAACCTTGCAAGTGGCTTGGATGAGAACCGCGCACAAGGTATGCACTTCTAGTTGTGGCAATTGGCTATGCATGTGCCCCAGTGACTCAGAACCAGGGAAAATGGGCCCTGTGTAGATCACCTGGTTGCATATGTAATCGATAATAACAACTGCTACCCAAAGTACCCTTGGCCACAAGCCTAGCTACCGTAGATGCACATTCTGCTATGAGCAGGTATGCAGGCTTCCTCAAGTTCATATGAGGAACAACATATGTGCTAGCAATGTACCGCACTGGATCTTGGCACACCACACCCTCCAAAATTGACACACGTATGTGCGTATGTTGCAACCGGCTCACCTGCATGTCACTTAGTACAAGAGAATCCCCAGTTGCCTCGCTCACCCCTTGGCAGCCATCTGCCAAGGGGCACATAAAGCCATCCTCACAGCTCACGCACCGGAACACGGTCGCATAGTCTGGTAGGGTGTACTCGCTGGGTACACGCACGTACCCCTGTGGGCAATCCAGACAGCCAGTCATGGGTGCACAGCCATCAGGGGCGCACATCAGGTCCTCGCAGTCCAGGCAGCGCATGGGGCCCGGGCCGTTGCTTAATTGCAAGGGGCCGCTGTGGAAGGGCGGGCAGCTTGTGCAACCTCCTGGGAAGCCTGACCTCTGCAGCCCATTGAAATCCAATATGATGGGACCTGCAATAACGAAAAAGGAATGCTGACATACACTAAAATAGAGGTTGAACTTAGGATTGTGTCAGATGCATGTTGCATTGAAAGTTGCATATGTCATTCATTGAATGTGCATGCAACATGACTACACGCATGCTGTTGCAAGGCAGTGTCACGATATTTACCAGTTTTGACCACCAATGTGTGCTTGCCTAAGTGCATAAACAGGATTACAAACCCCCATAAGCACGTCGTCCATTATTATTTGCGTTTCAAAGAGGCACGTCTAGCAGGGTTTTTAAAATAGCTGGAAGGGTTTGGCTCTCACCTGGCAGCTCCGCATCGTGACATTCCCCTTCAGCACATAGCAGTTCATCACACACCACTGCGCAGCTGCCCTGGAACGGCCAGGTAGATTGGATATAATTGCTGCTGTCCGCAATCGCGATGGTTGTCAAAACCCTTCCCTCAGGGCAGGCCAAGCATCCCAGAAATGGCTGACAAGCAGGGAGCATGCTGCTGCCACTATCAAGAGCCAAAGTGGTGGCGTTGAGATATGCATTGTTAGCAATGTCCACATCCATACCACTGCAGCCAAGCATGGAGGAGTTGCAGCTCACGCACACCACCTCGTCTGGATAATAAACGGCATCCCAGGCGGACCACGTTCCCGTTGGAATGGAACCAGCAGGGCATGTCGCTGTGGAAATGCACTGCGCCTCGCCCATTGCACCAAATGCCAGCATGCTGTTGGCTGCACACTCCACACACATACCCGCGTCATTGCTTGCACAGCGTACACAATGCGTGTCACCCGACCCTGCAACCTGGTTCACCCTGGCATAGCAACTGCCGGAAGCAATGCAGGTGAAACTGGACTGGGTGTACATGTATGTATTTGGGTCAGTTTCAGGAGGGAGGTAGCCGGCCCCACATTTGGCACACAGCCTCGCGCGCCCCTCCCCCTCTAGACACCGGGAGCAGCCAATGAAAGCGGTGTTGAGCGGGTCACAAGGGACCTGCAAGGGGAGAAGGGGTTTCATGTGAAGTGTACATACAATGCTCCATGTTCAAGCTGGGCCCATGGTCAAGTCATACACTTGGTAGCAAGCCAAGAGCTTATTACCTGCTGCAGGGTGTTGTATTGGGTTGTATCAATATGTGTCTCATGCTGTACACGTGGCTGCTAATGCTGGTTTTGGTAAATCTACTAGATATTATATTTATCAAACGCGCTAATGTGTGCGCAATCCCTATATTCGCTAGCCAATACTGCATGACGCGGGACCTATGCGCATGCCCGCACGGCATTGCTGAGCGTGGCGCACCTCTTTCAAACAGAGCCCTGCATAGGCCTTCAGTGCCAAGTAGTAACTGTCATCCTCGGTCAGCTTGAAATCTCTTGCAGTTGCCAGCTTGTAGCCTTGGGCACATTTCAGACAGTCTCCGGACGAATCTGCGCCACACGTGGCCCACACCTTGGTCAGACATCAATCAACTTACAGCATAACAAACGTGGCTGTGCCATATTGTGTGCATCCTGCTCACTATGACACTGCAAATGAGGTTTGCATCCCTGAAGCTACAAAAGGTTGTCAGTATTCAGGATCTTGATACCTGGTTGCATGTGCAGCCAAGGTCAGTCAATGGATGGCCCTCTCAGATCGATCAGGGTCACCCGTGGCTGTGCACTGATGAATCTGTGCATACCCCTCCCCGGAAGTTTAAAGCTATAAGGCTCAATCTACATCCTCAGTCGCGCACCATGCATCCATATCAACGAAAAAAGGCAACAACAACTTGCAAATGTCGCCTGAAAGAAAATCATGTCTACGTAGGTGGGCGCCATCCTTGTTATATAGAGTATAGTACATTGTTCTATATATAACGCCCAATAGGCCCAATACATAAATATGGTATGAACACGCAATAAATAAAAAAGGGACTGTTTAAACTTGCCCAGTGACGAGCCTGTCACACGCCTCCAAGATAATCTCACCGGTTTAAATGCTCAACCTGATCAACACCAATGACGCCAATGCAGTGCCCTGGTGTGCCCACGCTCCCTGACCCACCAAGGTGGCAACAGCACACTTTACTACATGGTCCTGCTTCCCACGCGAGTGATCCTCGAAGGGGATAATGGTTGCAGTCCCACTTCCGGGCCATAAGAGTGACGTGTGGTGGTTAGGGCATCGTGGGTGGCCACTGACCTGTGGATGCACATGCGCTGGCACTGGGGACCGCCGCCAGGCTGCGTGCCGCCAGGTTGGAGGTGGAGTTTTCTGCAGCATCAGCTTGTGGGTGGTGGGCAGGTAGTGTGGTGTTGTGTGCTGGCTGGCTATGTGCTTGCTGCATGAGGCGGCGGTACTGCTCGTGGCCTTGGCTGGCCTGCAGGTCACTGATGGGTGCGGCATGGTGCCGGCTAGTGCAGGACAAGACTGCAGCACAGAACACAGTTCTGTAGTTGACATTGCGGACTAAATATCATAAATGCGGGTAATAACTGCTGTACAGTACAACTGTATTTGCGTTCTCCCTGTCTTCAGAGAGCGCAGTTCCATTGCAGCATGTAGACATGTGGTGGTCATGCCTGATACCTTGCCACCGCAACCACAGCAACCACTGCTTCGGATAGTTATAAGAGTTGTTGGGAACCCCTGCACGGGGGTACTGTGCCGATACCCCCGTGTCATCCACCACTCATGCATGCATGCATACGCCTGCACCCACTGCATATGCATGCTCGTGGACACTGGCTGGCGAGGGTCCATAAGCAGCACCATGCAAGCTACGTGGGCCCAAATATTTTACCGTACGTACCGCAGAATAGCAGGACCAGCGGTATTGCCAGATGTTGCCGTGACGTCCTCGTTCGCGCCATCACATGTGACCAGGGTAGCACCAGCGCCCAAGTCGGATGGCAGCATTACCTTCCAAACCGAAGGTAGAGATTGTTTCGGAAACTGCTCTCACCACAAAGTTGGTGACAGTGCGCCTGGCAGGGGCTTCAGCGGTATCCAGTGTATCTACTGAGGGGGTACCCCTGACCAGATATGAAGTGCAGCTTTGTAAGAGTGAAAATTACATACTTACACCCCCCTGCCTGTATACATATACTCAGTGGTACAGCCAACCATAGGTATAACTGTGCCAGTTGAAAATTTGGACTCTTCCTGGTTCTCCTACGTCACGCGCTGCCCTGCTACGTCACGCGCTTTCCAAAAGCCCCTTGCTTTCAAACATCTCAGGCTAAGATTATTAGTTACAAAGCCCTGTCATTGTTCAAGCCCAGCAGCCCAAGTCTGACAGTCGTCTTGCTTACCCAAGGATAAGCACTTGTGACATTGCAAACATTGCCAGTTGTGACGTCGCCTATTCCAAACCGATTGCAGCTTGCTGTGCATGCATACAAAGGGTGTATTCCCAACGCTCTCTGCATACCGCCCGGCGAGTTTACTATTTTTGGAACGGGAGATCTGCACGATCCCAGGTCTTTGGAGTGAAGTAGCTGAGATCGAGTAAAAGGTAATTACCCCTGCCTGTGCACCCTCTTTTCAACAAGTCGCCACGTCTAGGTGTGTAAACGAACCACAGCTGCCTTTAAGCTTCCAGAGGGCATCTTGTTGTAGTTACTTATAGTGGAGCACCGAGTGTTGCCTTACAGCGCAGCCGGGTGGCCTTACAGCAGTTGCAGCGGCAGATCACTCTGAAACACACCAATACGGTGGACAGAGTCACCGCGGTGAGCTAGTGGATGGCTATCACGATCAGTGTAGTTGTCAAACTTGATTGGTAGTCGTCAATTATAGCTTTTCAGCAGCCTGCACTCGAGTCCTCTAAAGGCTGAGGACCCGGTTTGGCATCCCTCACCTCAACTTCCAACTGGCTTCCTGGGGCATTCTGTCCAGGCCATGGCATAGAGACATGTCCACTGACACGATATATGAGGCTTGTGAAACCTGTAGACTCCTTTGACACATGGTCATTGCTGATGGCCTCTTGTGCTTGCTTACAGGCAACCCTAGGGTCTGGGCACCTGCAGCAGCAAACCCTAGCTTAGGGTCTGGCCACAGGGAAGTGGCAGCCTTCGCACACAAGCGGCAGCGCCTCCACCAACCCTGATCACCAAACCAATGGGACATAGCTAGCTGGCCCTGCAGATATAAATGGCACGCTTGTTGACAGACTATGACCACTGATGGTGCAACACGCCCTCCCATAAGCATGCGCCCAAGAGGGCATGTGCACCTCCTCAACGACCACGCTGCCCCACCCGTGCTGACCTCCCCTCTCCATTTGGGTGCAATTGCTAGCATCGTGGTCGCCCTCCTCCTGTCCACCTCCTGTGTGGTGTCAGCGATACCAGGTCCAAATGGCCCACATACAGCCACGGCACCTTCACATGAGGTCAGCGCGCCACACTACGTTAATTCAGCACCGCATGGTGCCAGCTCACCGCCACATGCTACCAGCTTGGTGCCGCACAATGCCAGCGCAGTCTTGCATGGCGCAAGCACAACAGCACACGATGCCAGGTCAGCGTCGCATGGTGCCAGGTCAGCGCCGTATGATGCGAGGTCAACAAGGCTCACCAGGTCCCGGCGCAAGCTAAGGGAGGTGGTGGAGGGGGTGGAGGTGACGATCACTGCGGGGGTGAAAATGCGCACTAACTGCAAAACTGCCGGGGGGACGCCTGGCTGGTTGTATGGTACGTGGGCGAGGGTTTAGGGTTTGTTTTCCTTGCAGACAGCCAAATGTGGCGAGCCCACACCCAACACAACCAGCACTGTCATGTCCTATGGATGCACTCCTATTGAGCACACACATTTATGGGCACTGACCCGGGGCGAACCTAAACCCTAAACCCTAACAGTTTATGCCTTTCCATTTTCACCCACCCTTCCTCCCCGTCTGTACACATGCAATCTTACCCCCTGTATTCACATTCACCCCCTCCTCCTCCCCTCCCGTCCACAGAAGATCGCTGCATCCCCTACACCCACATGTATGCGCACCCCCTGAATGACCTCCAGGCTGGCATGGCTCTGCGTCAGTCGGGCCCCGTGAGGTGCAACGGGAGCGTGGAGCTGGGGCCCGACCACACATGCATCCACGGCTGCGACGGGCTGCTTCACACCTGCTTCATGGTGGCGCCAGGGGGGGTGTGCTACTGGCCGGGGCAGGGGGTGTCCATCTGCGATGTTCCGGCCAATGCGGTGAGTGGTTGGGTGCGGTGGTGGGTAGTGGTGTACTGCAAAAGGGAGTGCCCAATGAGTTGGGAAAAGTGTATGCTGCCACCATGCCACCTATGATTGCAGGGTGGCATGGCTGCTTGGAGGTGTGCACTGGAGCTGGGCCACAGGTTATACATTATTAGTGTTAATTTAATCCATGAATTTTGATGGCATTCCTGACCAACCTACTCATGATGAGGGTCCTGCTGGTAGTAATTAGAAGTATTTGTCCACTTACGTATGTCAGACGCCATCACCTGCTGGCCTCAGCTGCCCATGTGGCACCCACCGCCACCACACGCACCCATGCGCCCACATCCGTTTTCTCTTGCTCCCTCACACCCTACTCCCCTTTCCATTTAGCATGCGCGCTGCATCATCTCCTAGCCCGCTCTTCACACCCATACCTCCAACCCCCTGCGCTTGAATCCCTGTCCACACCCTTGCATCCTCCTCACACCCACATCCACACTCACCCCCCCTTGCCCCCACCCCCCTTCCAGCACCTCAAGCCCCTCCGCCCCAAAGCGCACATGCGAGCGGCTGGCGTGGACGCGCCTGGCAACACCCGCTACTACAACTTTGCCCCCTGCCCCACAAATCTGCCCTGGCGCACGGGCCCCTCCCTGGTCTACGACGGCCGCCACTGGCCCCTCAACGTGTACCACTATCTGGAGAAAATGCTGCGCATTTTGGTGCTCCGAGACGGGCCGGGGGGCAATCCCAGCCTACCCATACACGCGCTGGGCCACATCCCTGTGTCGCACGGGTGGGGGAAGGCATTCAGGGAGGTGTTTTATGGCGGAGGGGAGGTGCCGGGGAGGGTGGAGACGGAGCCGGTGTGCTTCCAGCTGCCCACGCTGTTGGATGCGATGGGGCCCGAGAGTGCGGGGGAGGGCAGGGCTCTGGTGGTCCCAGGGGAGGGGTTTTCCACGTGGTTTCAGGGTAAGGTGTTTGGGTACTGCCACATGGCACCCCCGCAGCCCGCCAAGGACCTCAGGGGGGGTGAAGCACATGTGGTGGTGCTGGACCGGCCCCCGGCTGCGGGGCGCCACATCGCAAACGCGGACGCCATCCAAGAGTACTTTGCTTGCTGCGCGCCCTTCAAGGTGTCACGAGTGGAGCTCAGAACCCTAGGCGAGGGTTCTCTGTGTGACCAGGCAGCGGGGGTCAGCACCGGCGACATCTTCATCGCCCCACATGGCTCCCAGTTGGTGAACGTCCTGTTTGCTCCCCCCCATTCTGTGTGGATTGAAGTCATGCCCTTCATGTTTGCAAACAACGTGCACCAGATCATGGGGGTGAGCATGGGGACGGGGATGCACTACTACACCTCAATGGGATTCCCAGGGGGGGTGCCCTTCCCCGCGGCCCTCAAGTTTGGGTTTGACATTGCTAAATGCGCGCATGATTTCCCCTGCACGTGGGATGCCAGGGCACAGAATGTGTCGGTAGACCTGCAGGAAATCAACAGGATCCTGCACGACCACTTGCTGTTTATGTAGCCTGATCAACAAAGTATGTCTGTGCGAGTCAGTGGCAGTACCACGTGCCGTGCTCAGTGCATCCTGGACCAGTCTTTGCTGCAAGTCGGCGCAGCATTGCCGCAACCGAATCAACATTTCAGCCCGCCTTTGTGCGTTCCCACATAAGTAGCCTTCTTAGGGTCGTAATTATCAATTTATTCAAAGTTGTGATACAAATTAAGTTTTGCTGTATTACTAATAATACCGTGACAGTACTGTAAAGTCTGTAACAGACTTTAATGATTAAAGTCGACTGAGTCATTACTCATGTGAGCGAGCTTCGTAGCGCGAGTTCACGAGCAGCAAGGTCATTTAATTGGCCCTTCAGGTATAGTCGGTAGGATTAGTACCCGCTTGACTGCTCACCTGGGAATGACGTAGGGTCACTTTCTGGATGGGTCGCTTAGCCAAAGGGTGCACAGTTTCGCGGCTGATGCCTCCTCGGGTTCGTCCCCAAAATTACGCGTCTCGCGTAGGGCTTTACCTTTTTTTTTTGAGTCTCCTCAAGATGGTCGCAACATTTCTGAATCTTTTGGCTGCAACTTGCATGTGACATCCATGCACTGCATGGGGCCATGGCAGGTCATTTGCAAAATTATGCATGCATAAATATTGCGCTTATTTACAGGGACACTACGTGGGCTAGTAAAACCATATCCACACAATTCTGACATATCAATCTTGAATGTTGAGTGGCAGTGCATGCTGCTGAAGCAGACAATACCGATCCACATGACTGTGTTTGGAAAAACTGTAGTTCCTCTTAGAAAACAAAATACCTCCTCAGGCTGGCAGGGTTATCATTGCATGTCCACTGCAGTCATCATCAAGTTGACAAATGATCATATCGGTATATGATAGATAGCAACAAATTGTGTAGTCTGATGCAGCATTGGATGATAATGCCATGCGTATGTGACACATGAACATCCTGTTGGATGCGTTCTTTGGCTGCCTCGGTCCTGTGGGCGTTTCCTTCCTTTCTTTCTTAAGCTGTAAAGCATGCATTCATATTCCACCCAGTCAGATAAGCGAGCTTCATATCCTTGGGACATGCATTGCAGCCATATGCCTTTGGCTTTACAACCCCATATCCTGCCACCTCTGCAGCCCTGTCAGAGATGCGCAGCTGTTCCTCGGACGGCATGTTGCATGCGCCTTCAGCACACCCCAACGTGTCACAGCTGACACAGCGCGCAATGTAGATGTTGTGATACCGCACATATCCTCCATCCGATTGGTAGCCCTCAATTGCATTGCTGCCGCTGCTGTACTCAGAACGATCCAAGAGTTGAGCTGGTGACGTGCCTGCCTCCTCATAATACTCATTTGTTAGCTTTCCATCCAAGCTGGGACTGTCGGGGTTAAATTCCTCCACGCGTTGGATCATGGGGATGATGGGTCGAGCTATCCAGCCATTTGCAGAGCAGTTCATGCACCCAACCTGCGCAGCATGGAAGGCAACATTGATGCCAGTGGCAGGGTGTCCAGGGTTAAGACCAGTGCAGCACACGCTGCACTTGTCCTTGATCTAAAGATCATGGCCAACTCATGATCTGGCAGCGCTGGCCTGGCTAGCCTGGCCATTGATTCCGGCTAGCCTGGCCATTGATTCACATGAGAACCAAATATTCTCATATCAATAACAGGTAACGCGTTAATTCATCGGTGCATTGGTCCACCACATGAGGCTGGGATAATGGCTAGGCAAATTTAGGGACACCCCCGGGCATGGGCAAATGACCCCAGATTGGGGTAGTATCGCATCGTGTAAATCTAAGCAGCAGCCAACAGGGGCAGTAATGCAGAAGGCTGGATTTAACGCTAAAATCCTAAATGGTCAATGTAAATCATAATATATTATATGTCAACCATGCTATGTGCCAGCCGGCTGAACATCTGATAAGTTAGCCCACAAAAGATTGCATGGGATTGGGCACACCGTGAGTAAATTTTAAATACAGCTGCAAATGCATGCCCACCAGCCAAGCTTACCTGCATGTCACCCAGGGCAACAGGCTCCCCTCTCTGCTTGGCATACTGGTTGCTCACCCCTTGGCAGCCATCTGCTGAGGGGCACATGAAGCCATCCTCACAGCTCACGCACCGGTACACAGTGCCAACACCAGCGCCCAGGGTGTATTGGCTGGGAACCCGCACATGCCCCTGTGGGCACTCCTGGCAGCCCGTGGTGGGTGAGCAGCCGTCAGGAGCGCACCTCAGGTCCTCGCAGTCCAGGCAGCGCATGGGGTCCTTGCCCAATGAGCTGGTGCCAATGCCATATTGTGCAGG